>VONZ01000382.1:465000-666127 GCA_012976165.1 Labeo catla
TGAAAATATGCTCGTAAACAGAATATTTACAGTTGAGAGTGAAATATGAAGGAGAGAGAATGAGAGGATAGTAGAGGAGAGGGACGAGAAGAGGCGAGGAAAGTGAGCGTAACAGCCGCTGAGTCAGCCAGTCTGGGGTCAGATCCTCAGCACCCGTCTGTTAGTAAAGACAAGCTTTTTAAGAGAACTATGAGAGAGAGAGAGAGGATGATTTAAATCTGGGAAGCTTTCTGAGGTGGAGTGTGCGTCCAGACCACAAACTTGGCAGAGACAGACTGACGAGACTGATAGCATATAGGAAACATATACAGCAATGCACAGCTTAGAAATGTCCATTGCAACAGACACTAAGTTTGTTGTTTGTTCGTTTGGTGGTTGTAAATTTACAACTTCCAGTTGGCACTTCCAGAAAACTTCAGATGCAAAACATAAAACGTTGGATGAGACACAATTTAAACCTCGCTGCTGATTTCTGTCTCTCCGTTTTTCCTGAGGGTGTTGTGGGTTAGTAGTTAATCATCAGTACTGGTTACTGAAATTAATATAAAATAAAATCCAGATGATGCATGGTCTTGTTTTATTTTTTTAACTGTAGAAAGCATTTATTGCAACAGAAAACTGTTTGGATGTTGCTGATGAAGTAATATGTTTGTTTGTTTATTTAATAATATAAAATTATGGAAATACTGAAAAAAATATATATTTTATTTTAATAATGACAAAAGCAAATTTTTAAAGTTCCAAATATGTCTGTCTGTCTTTTTTCTTAAAATAAAATGTAATAAAATACTTAGTTGCACAAAACTGTTTTCAAAAAGTTAATTAATTAATATAAATGATATAATATAAAAAAATAGATAAAATAAAAAAACTTAATATAAGTTAAATATAATATAAAAATTATATACATATTTTGAAAATATTTAAGAATAAAACAGTGTGAAGAAGTTGCGCAAACTAGTTGCACAAACTAGTTATTTGATTTGTATTTATATTATATTATAGATATAAATAGATATTTTTTATTCTATTTATTTTATCTTATAAATATCTAATTATATATGTAATTTTGTTTTATAAATTTATTGTATTTTATGCATTTATTTAAAATTTAATTTAATACAATTTTATAATTTAATGTTTAATTTTATTTATTTATTTATTTAATACATATTTTCAGTTTATTTTATACATGTATTTTTCATTTAATTTAATTGTAGAATTTTTATTTTATTTTAGTTTGTTTTATTTTATGTTTTATTTTATTTTAATTTTATCTTATAAATATATAATTACTTTTAAATATTTTTTTATATTGTATTTTATAAATTTACTTTCTTTAATTTTATTTAATTTTGTAAATGTAATGTATTTCATGCATTTAATTTAATTTAATAAAATGTAATATTTTATTTATTTATTTTATTTTATAAATATTTTTATTTTATTTTATAAATGTATTTTCTTTCATTTCATTTAATTGTATAATTTTTAATTTAATTTTATTTTATTTTAAACTATAGAAAGCATTACTTGCACCAGATTATAGAACAGCCTTTGGGGTGTGATTTGAGCTGAATAAGCAAAAATTATGATAACAGTTTTCTAATTCATTGCTGATTTGATGCATTTAATACTGAAATGTAAACTTGGCAAACTTCTGACTTTCCTTACTTAAGTAAAAAGGAAGGCGCTGACAAACTTGATGCATCAGACTGCTCAAAAACAGTTTTGAAAATTAGGAAAAAAATCAACCTATAAATGCTGCCTTATAGTTGTCTGTGTTTTTTAAAACTTGGATGAAGAAAGTGTTTTAGTGTTTTTATCACCAGAGCTTCTCAGAATTGTGCTGTTAATATACGACACGTGTAATCAAGACAGTAGCGCCGTGTGTCTGAAACTCGTGCTCTGTTAAGTTCACCAATAGATCTCTCTTACACACACAGATCATTAATCAGCTGATTGTGTATGTGTGAGTATCAGCGTGGCAACAATGCAGCCAAACAAAGCAGCCAGAGAATCACAGCTTAGGCACACGCTCAAGCCAGACCTGCATGAAAACCAACCCGCTAACTAAACAGTGAATCTGGCTTCTTCTCGCGTGCTGGCACAGCCACAGCCTCATTCTGAACACTGTTTAATTAAACGCCACTGAGACGCACTGTGATGTTATGCAAACAGTGCTGGAGTTCGAAAATCATTTTGGCATTTCCTCATTTAAACGTGAAAGAGCGGTTAGATGTATGTTTTAAATACAGTTGTAACGTATGTTCACTGAAATGTTCAAATGGCCTTTTATAGCATGATTCATTTGTTCTGAGACGTCCTGGAGTAACTGTGTGTTTGTTTTGTGCAGTAGAAACATCAGTCTTGCTCTGTCATTGGCTCTGACAGTCTGCACATTGACACCTGATTTACATCAGAGTTTGGATTGCTGGAAGTCATTTAAGTGTATTTTTTTGTGTTCTATCTATCTATCTATCTATCTATCTATCTATCTATCTATCTATCTATCTATATCTATCTATCTATCTATCTATGTTGTTTTGTCTATTGTTGCTCATTCTATCCGCCTATCATCTATCCATATCTATCTATTGTTCTGTCATTCTATCTATCTATTGTTCTGTCATTCTATCTATCTTCATTTATCTATCTATCTATCTATCTATCTGTCTATCGTTCTGTCATTCTATCTGTCTATCATCTATCTATCTATCTATCTATTGTTCTGTCATTCTATCTATCTATCTATCTATCTATCTATCTATCTATCATCGTTGTTTTGTTCTTGTCTATTGTTCTTCATTCATCCTATCCATTCATCTATCTATCTATCTATCGTCTATCTATCGCTCTGTCATTCTATCTATCTATCTATCTATCTATCTATCTATCTATCTGTCTATCTGTCTATCTTTCTATCGTTCTATCATTCTATCTATCATCTAACAATTACTATCTATCTATCTATCTATCTATCATTGTATTGGTCTATTTTTCTATCACTATCGCTCTATCATTTTATCTATCTATCTATCTATCTATCTATCTATCTATCTATCTATCCATCTATCATTTTGTCGTTCTGTCGTTCTGTCGTTCTATCGTTCTATCTATCGTTCTGTCTGTCTGTCTCTTTGTTTCTTACTTTCTTTCTTTCTTGGTCTTGCTGTCTTTATTTCTGTCTCTCTATTTGAGTTTTGCAAGAGAGCACTGAGAAGGTTGCGCTGCCTCTGGAGCAGATTCTTACATCAACAAACTTCAACGCACACCATCACCACACCATGTAACTCAATACTCCCCCAGAGAGAGACTTACACAAACATGACGATTGAAAGAAAAGTCTGTCTTTAAAACAGACAGTCCTCTGAAAAAGATATAGATTGAGCGGTTGGCACATATAAAGATCACATGCCTTAAATTAGCCTTCCTCATTGCACGCTGTAGTAAAACTGCAGCCAAACGCTACCAACTACAAATACACAGCCAGTCTGTTCCTCAAGGCCAGGCGCTCACAGCTCCCGCATGTGTCTTCCTCTGAGACTCCATCCATATGGGATAAAGCACAGCTCAGACCCCGTCTAATCACACCCGGAATGTTTCACACACTGGCATTTCACAGATATTACAAGGACGGACAGGTGCATGCATACTCGCCAGACAAGAGCAAACCTCTGCTTTCAACAGTAGGTAATTGAGTAACAGTTGACCAGTGGAATGACCTATTGTGTTTAGCATCACAGATCAGGGTGTCGCTGAGGTCAAATGCGCATGCCTATTTTCACATGCTTTCGATTTCAAAAAAAAAAAAAAAATCAGTGTTTTCATTCAAGACTCTTGCTGTAGTGTGGTGTTATGGGACACTGAGGGCCATTATTCTAGATGAAAACTTGTTAAATATTGTTTCATCTCAAGGAACAGAACAAATTGTTCTGAAAATATCTCCATTGTTAACGTATTATTATGGATACTAAGGAACAAGTTGACTGTTTTGGTGATGTAAATATAGCTACACTAGAAGCCTTATAGTGATGAAATGAGACAAACTGCTGATGAACTAATATGCTTGACTTCCACAAGTTCTTGTTGGATTAGCTGAGGTGAAGATTTTTCACCTATTAAAAAACATCATTTTTATACAAATGTAATTTAATAGTAATAAACCTCACCTGTCAATCATCAAATGTGCTAAAAAAGTGTTTTCAAGGATTTAAAATCAGCATTTACACTGCAAATGTGTTCTTGACCACCTCTGAGTGTTGATAAAATGAACAGATCTTAAAACATTCTGGAGCCCGTTTACATGAGGAGATCTAGAGAAGGTGATTGGGTTCAATCTGGGCCACAGACATTTTTTTTTTATCATCAGAATGTCTGTCATGCTTTAAGGAGAAGACTTTGTGGATTTATTGAATTTTTATTAACTTATAAAATTAGCCAAGCCTTACAGGAAAAGGTTCCCAGACTTTTTGAATGGAAAATAATTTGATACTGGACACTGGGAAACTTCCGGTGAGAAAATCCATCCATGCATAAAGAAGATCATGTAACTTCCTGAATCTCAAATTGTCAGGATATTAAGAGTTTCTTTACACTTGAGTATTTTTTTATTTATTTTTTTTAATATGCAGAACTGCAGCTGGGTCATTTTCGTGTCAACTCAACCAGACGTTCCCGACTCAAATTTCTGATTTTGCTAATATTTTTTCTGAAGAAACATACACATGTATAGTGATGAAAGCCAAAATATTAAATGTCATTAATGAATATTTACTGAGTAATGCACTATTTTGTAGAGGGAGGACAAACTGGACAAAAATTTTCACTTTCGATTCAGAGTCAAGTTACAGGGTGGTAAAAATGACTTCAGAAAGATGGCAGCATCATTATCTTATTTTAACAAACTTTCCTTTTGGCATCTGTATTTTTAATGCCAGAGATATTGGAATTTTAATATGGCTCCAGGAGTAAATCATTAAAATGTACACATTTTCAGTGGTCAAAAGCCAAGTGTGGGTCAGTTTGAAAAAAATTGATACTTCATTTCTTTTAAAGAGGAATGTCTGAAGAGCAAATAATCTTGAAACTGGAGATGTATCTCGTTTCTTTCTGTCAAGACAACTGCATTAAACATACCTGTCTGAGTGCCATATGTATATTTTTTTCAAGTGCCTATAACTCGAGAAGTATTAAAGATATCGCAATATGATTTTGGATTCTAGTTGTTAATAAAATTTTCTTTTGGAACCTTAGTTTTCAAGACCCTACATCATTCAGTCCCAGAGATATGGGGATCTCAATTAAGGCTTAATGTCCAGATTGTTGAAAGTTACCCATTTTCAGTGGTCGAAAACCAAATGTTGGTCACTTTGTATGCAGCTGATGCTTATATTATTTAAAGAACAATGTCTGAAGAAGAAATGATGTTGAAATTAGAACTGTATCTTGTTTTCTTCTATCAAAGCTAGTCTCATAAATATTCTTTTTCCA
Source organism: Labeo catla (assembly GCA_012976165.1). Classification (NCBI taxonomy): domain Eukaryota; kingdom Metazoa; phylum Chordata; class Actinopteri; order Cypriniformes; family Cyprinidae; genus Labeo; species Labeo catla. The sequence goes on from VONZ01000382.1 coordinate 470,494, forward strand.
AAATTTGTGTGCATGTAACTTAAGAAGTGTTAAAGTTATCTTAATATAATTTTAGATTCTGGTTCCTAGGAAACTCTTCCAACATTTTTCCAACTTCCAACTGTTTCCAACATTGACAATAAATCAGAATATTAGAATGCTTTCTGAAGGATCATGTGACATTGAAGACTGGAGTAATAACTGAAGAAAAATTCAGCTTTGCATTACAGAAATCATTTATAAAGTATATAAACATAGAAAAACATTATTTTAAAATTGCAATAATATTTCACAATATTACTGGGTTTTTTTTTTTGTATTTTTGATCAAATAAATGCAGCCTTGATGAGCATTAGAAACTTTTAAAAAACATTCAAAATCTTACTGATCCCAAACCTTTGAACGTCAGTGTATAATTATTTATGATGAAGAAATTACCCGTGGAACAGGATAAAATGCATGGCAGTTCAAGGATAACCGTTGTGTATTTGAGATACTCTGTCCAAAATCTACCACTGGGTTTATTTGCAAGGAAACGATGGTTCCCATGCTGTTCGTCAAAAAGAAGGATGAAAAATATTTACAATAGAGGGTGAATCAATAAACTACACAGAATACAACAAAATCAAAACACAAATATTTTCCCAGCACTCCCACATTTTTGGCTGATACCCATAATGCCTCATTCCCTTTAGGCTCAAAGGCTTCTAAAAGTAAAAGAAAGACACCGATTCGGTTTATTATTATTCATTAAAGCAGATATTCAACACATGTCAGTGTTTAATAATGTTTGCACAAGCTCTTAAGTATATTAAATGTACTCATATCAGGTATCTTAAATATACTGTAGTTTAATAAATACTTTAAATGCTCTTTTCCTTCAACTTGCTATCGTGTCCAGAAAGACATCTGAGTCTTACAGACTCTGCGTGTGTGTGTGTGTGTGTTTGTTTTGAGAGAGGTACTATTTGTGGATTTCTGAATAAAACTCATATAATTTTACTAACTCGTGGTGAATGGGTTGATTTAAAGACACTAAAAATGTAGTTTTTAGTTTTTATTCAGTAAAAAGAAGCTAAACAGTAACATTTGTGGAGTAGATGCAGTTAAGATTTATTGTTGAGTCTGGATCAAACCCTGAACGCTAAGGTACAAAAGCTAAAAGGTATATCTTTTGTACCTCATTTAGCCCTAAATGATGCACATTAGTACTTAATAAGTATCTAAAGTGTACATATTAGCACCTGTTGAAAGGATACCACCCTAGTGACAGCTTTGTTCCTTTCTTTCCAATCTAACAACATTTCTTTCAGTGTATTTATAGTTATCCTGCAGGGATGCACCTTGTTATTCATTCAGGTTGTAAAGCGAATGATGGAGCGAAGACTGTTTTTTTCCTGTCCTCCACCCTTACGTCCGAGCTCCCAGGGCAATGACAAATGATGTAGGAGATAAGGATTTATTAATGCCAAATAAAATTGTCATTATTAAAGGTGACTGATAGGAGAGGGCAGAAACTGAGGGTAATCATTTGGATCGCTGTAGTCGGGTCCGCTTTGACTAATGGACTGGTGACGTCTGCTGGAGCTTTTAGTGGGATGAAACGGCATTGATTAAATGTGTGTGTGAGAACCAGGAAGAGACAGAGGTGAAGGAGGTGTAGATATAAAAGCAAATGCAAATTGAGATCCTGTGTTACAGCAATAGTCCCTAATGAGATAAACTGGTTTATATATATATATATATATATATATATACACACACACACACACATACAAACACACGTTTGTTTTTCCAGCACAGTGGGGACTTTCCATTGACTTTTATTGTTATTAGACTGAGCTAATGATATTTTTTGGCCCCTAACCCTGCATACAACCCTCTTTTCGGCATTTTTATATTTTTAAGACATTACTTAGTTTGTTTATTAAGCTGTTTTCTTTGTGGAGACCGTTGGCTGCTTCCCGCAGTGTAACTGATTTCAGGTTTTACTATGCTTGAGGACATTTGATCCCTAAAATGTAGGCAAAACCAGAGCCAGACACACGCTCAAACACACCACACATACTCTTTCTCTGTCTGTCTGTCTAAGGTCTTAATTAATTAATTAATTCATTAATGTGATCGGTTACTGTCTCTGCTTTTCCATTAGAGATTGATTTATCACAGACAAACACACTTACGTCAGCCCCTCTGTCTTCCCGAACGAACATAACATGACTCTCTGTTGTCTCTGTCTCTTTGTCTTTCAGGTGGATAAAGTATGTGGTCACTCTTCAAATGCATCATCAACCACAGTCAGGACTTTTCTTCCGACTTCGGTCACACCGCCACCTGCCAACAGCTCACAGGAAGTTCCAGGAGCCAATAAGATCGGCATGTTGGCGCACCTTCACAGGTTAGGCTGAATCCCAAGACTCATTTACTGAAAAACCCATTTTTACAGCTGTAAATAATGACTGTAAATTATAAATTAGGGATACGCCAATAATTCAATCTATTGGCCAACAACAATACGTGATATGAGTACCAATATTAAAATGACCCCATTCAAAAGATTACATACGCTTGATTCTTACTATGTTGTTACCTGAATGATCCACAGCTGTTTTTTTGTTTAGTGATAGTTGTTCATGAGTTCTTTGTTTGTCCTGAACAGTTAAAATGCCTGTTGTTTTTCAGAAAAAAATCTTTCAGGTCCCACCAGTTCAGCATTTTTGTGTATTTGAGCCCTTTCCAACAATTACTGCATGATTTTGAGATCCATCTTTTCACAGTGAGGGCAACTGTGGGACTCATATGCAACTATTATAGAAGGTTCAAATGCTCATTAATGCTTCAGAATGAAACACAATGCATTAAAAGCCGGGGGGTGAAAACTTTTTGAATTTGAAGATCAGGGTTAAATGTAACTTATTTTATCTTCTGGAAAACATGCAAGTATCTTCTGAAGGGCAGTACTAAATGAAAAAAATATGATATTTAGGCAAAATAAGAAGTGTGTACACATCTTCATTCGGTTCAAAAGTTTACACCCCCTGGCTCCTAATGCATCGTTTTTCCTTCTGTAGCATCAGTGATCGTTTGAACCCTCAGCATTAAATAAAATTAACATGCATTTTATATGATCCCTCTTATTTTGGTAAAATAATTAACATTTTGCAGATTCTGCAAGGTGGATGTAAACTTATGACCTCAACTATATGTATATATTTTAATTTATGTATTCTTTTATGTATTTTTAATCCTTCTGTTAATTGTTGACATATGTGAACCTGGACCACAAAACCAGTCTTAGTAGAAGCATGGGTATATTTGTAGCAATAGCCAAAAATACATTGTATGAGTCAAAATTATCGATTTTTCTTCTATGCCAAAAATCATTAGGATATTAAGTAAAGATCATGTTTAATTAATATATTTTGTAAATTTCCTACTGTAAATATATCTCAACTTAATTTTTGATTAGTAATATGCATTGCTAAGAACTTAATTTGGACAACTTTAAAGGCGATTTTCTTTTTTTTTTTTTTTGCACCCTTAGATTTCAGATTTTAAAATAATTGTATCTTGACCAAATACTAGCCTATCCGAACAAATACAGCCATACATTGATGGAACGCTCATTTATTCAGCTTTCAGATGATGTAAATCTCAATTTCAAAAGAATTGATCCTTATGACTGGTTTTGTGGTCCAGGGTCACATATTTGCCAACATCCCATATTCAGTATTTTTTAAACATTGTTAAACATTATTAAAAATGTATCCATCTTTTTCTACTATACAACACACTTTTATATTTCTGGCAAAAAAAGACATTATGACATGTACATAAAAAAAACCTTCTATTATCTGTTTAAATTGTTTAATCAGATCAATTCCAATAATAAAAGCACTAATAATGACCAATATGGTTTTGACCACCGATATACACGTTTTTGTCAATCAATCACCCATTCAGCAAATGTCTCTAAAGACCCTGATTTAAAAATACGCTGTTGGACATTTAAGTTTTTTCAGACCCACACTCTTAAAAATAAAGGTGCTGCACGATGCCATAGAAGAACTTTTTTGTCTAAATGGTTCCATAAAGAACCTTTAACATCTGAAGAACCTTTTTGTTTCACAAAAGGTTCTTTGTGGCAAAAGAAGGTTCTTCAGATTATAAAAAGGTAAGAAAGAGATGGTTCTTCAAAGAACCTTGGACTGAATTGTCCTTTGTGGAACCAAAAATGGTTGTTCTGTGGCATCGGTGTGAAGAACCTTTAAAGCACCTTTATTTTTAAGAGTGCTTATCTTGAAGGTCCTCACACACATGCTGCAGATAGCTATCACTAAGTGGTAGGCTGGCAAGGACAGTGCTGTAACTGGCACTGAGACTATCACTGCAGGAACAGAGATAGAGATAAATGGATTAGAGGTTTTTTTCCGGCGTGCAGGAGTCGGTGGAGCAGAGGACAGAAAACACTCATCACTATACGGATGACATCATCTCTCTGCACTAAGAGCCTTGGAAAAGCTCAGCCTGGCAAGCCAGGATATTTATAAATTAAAAATGTACAATTATTTTCAAAGAATAACTAGAGCGTTCCATCCTTATTAAGATCAGAGGTCAGAACACAATGTTATAATGGAAAAATTTCTAACAGATTGCTAGGGTGTCCATGTTGAACCTCCATCGTCATGAATAATAGAGCTCAGCAGCAGGGTTCTGGAAGCAAAAATTCATTGTTCACATTGTTCATTGTTCTTTTAAAGCATTAAACACAAAACCCATAATGATTTGATAATTTGTAGTGCTTTATGGGATGAGTTAATTCCCTCAAAATGTTAAAAACATCTCCTTTTTGTCTAATTTGTCTAATACTTTTTGTTGTGATCTCAGAGTGGTTTGGTCCCTTGAGAAGTTTTAAACCTTGATGTTTTTTCTAAAATATATATCAAGATTCTGAGTAAGGGAGAAGTACTTCTTGAATCCGCCTGGTTGAGTTTCATTGCCAGTGTGATGTAACCCATCTTTCAAGTGTGGTTTGCATGTGCATGAGTGATTTTTATTTCTCCATGGTCATGATTTTTCTCTCCCTCTCTCACCATCATCCCCATCCCCCTGTTTTGTTGCCCTTTGGTTTCTTCCATCTCTCTGTCCACCCCTCCAAACTGCTTGCCTCATCCTCCCCTGGACTGTTCCATTCTCTTGTACTGGGGGGTTTGACCGTTATCAGTTCACTCCCTCTGAAATCCTCCAAGAGCGATAGAGGTAGAACTCTGAAAAAGGTTGCACGGTAAGCATGAATATTTTTACTAAAAAATTGCATTTACAGTATTTCTGATCGTCTCTCTTAAAAATGTAAATCTGTGTGTGTGATTTCCTTGGGTAATATAGGTAGCTCCGCCACTTGTCTACCCACTTACTACTTTACCAGATGGGGTGTTTTCACACTAGTGCTGATCGAGTCCTTTTGTCGTTAGAGTTTGGTTTGTTTGGTTGCTGTGGAAGCTGAAAAGTTGTACCCAAGTCTGACTATGATTCATGTGGTTTCCTGTCTTAGTCACATTTGGTATGAATGCAGTCTGGCCTAATGTTTGCATGTGAACCACTAATGTTAACACATCATTTTTTGTATTGACTCTGGATGTTATGTAGAAACTGAAAACTGAGTGTTTTTTAAAAATGTAGTTTGATGGTAGAGGGATCGAATCAAACTTGGGTTCAGATGAAGCAAACAAACCAAAGTGTGAAAACAGTTTTAGTAGGCCTAATTGTAAATTCACGTTCCTTACTAAGCATGTGACCCATAGCTACCCACTTCCATACTATCGCAATAATGGTCGTCCCAGACAATTTTTCATCTTTTTGCCAGATCCATCTGACAGTGGGACAATATGCACAAACTAATTTAATTAAATTTTTAAATGTTTAAATTTGAATTCAAATTTTACATTTTAAAATTTACATTTTTATTTAAAGCTAGTGTCAGCAATTCGGATTTTTATCTTTCAAAGTGTTTATAAACCTTAATGTCTGACGGTGTTTGTTATCTATTATCTGTATGTGTTTATTTATTGATTTGTGTTGTAGGGAGTTTACGGGGTATATCTCACGGTATAAGTCTTTCTTCTCCATACTTCCGGAGACGTTGTGTGAGGGCGAGATGGGCGTCGACGAGCTCACGTGTTGGAGTGGAGATGACGTTGTCAAAAGGTGAGACATTCAGTGTGTAGAGAAATAACTTTTCACAAGAAACTCATTTGGGAAAAGTGTAAGATGGACTGTGTATGTGCAATTGCACAACACATTGCATTATTTTAAACAAATCACTTAAACCTGCCTAGGTTTGTTTGTAGGTCTTAGCTGGTCTCCTTTAGCTTGGTCATGTTGGTCTGCTGGGTGATTTTAAGGCATCTTTACACATCCGATTTAAGGCTGCTCTCTGACTGCTCAAAATTCAGCGTAAATACACAGTGTCACATAAAAGCCAGATTAAATTATGTTTGCCCTGACCCAATTTAGCCCCTAGTATTGAAGTATACAGTCGTAATTTAAGTGTAAATGCATGTACGTCAACCCTGAAAAGCATTAAACTGAACAGCCTGTGTGAAGACGCCACTTCAGAAGCACTTCGGAAGGATTTTGGGCACTTTTCAGTTTGACCAAGCTTAGGTTAGTTTAAGTGTGTGTTTCTTTCAGTAGGGTAAACCCAATGCAAACCTAAAGTTATACAGTCAGAGGTTTGCCAGCTCCCATCTAGCTTGGGTCTAGTGTATGTATGTGGGTTCTCAAGAACAAAGAAACACATCATTGCAAATAATCACTCAAGAAAGTACAGATGGAAAAGCCAAACACACCCACAGAGCTCCTCCATTAACAAGAAATTACCTTTGGGCCACACCGACTGACTCCTAATAGATTTATAACAAATCTGTTGCCCCTCAGAGAGAAGTGTTTACTTTGAGAATGGATGTCTGGGTCCAATTTCATGCCTCAAAGGATAACTCACCCTAACGACCAGTGACAAACGACTTAACCAAAAGGTAACACAGAGGATTGCTGTTGCACTAACAGCCAGGAGACATTGAAGTTGCCAAGTTTTGATTTCTTTGTCCGCCGCCTCCCCTTTCTGTCTCTCTCTCTCTCGGCAAATTCTCCAAGTTTTTGTCTCAGAGTGATTTGGGGTGGTTGTATAGCGCCAAGGCTGTTTTGTGGTGTTTGTGGCCCAACGAAAGTCTCTTTCTCTCACATCCATCACTCTCTCGTTCTCAAAGAGGTCACGCGGCAAATGACGATCTGTATTTCATTTCCCTGCTGGCTTCACTTCTTAAGCACCATCAGCAGAACATGCAATTACGACAATATTCACTCTCTTTCGCTCTCTCACTCGCACTCATTTCGTCCCCCCGTATCCAAATGTGGTTGATCTGCCTCCCATCAATCTCTATAGCAACCAACCAAATTCTGGGCATCAACAATGCAGTGCAACAGAGAGACTGATAGAAATAATCTGTATATGGCTTTCATTCATATAAATGCTCATTTTAATGGTAATAACCATATTAATGATAATACTAGTACTTTGATGTATGGTATACTATGGTACTGAACTATTTGTGTACTCTCTGGTATTTACATTGGTCAGAAGTATAGAACACGCTGTGTTTTTAAGCTTGTGCTTAATGGATTGTGGTTGGGCTGTCATGATTGTAGATTCCATTCGAGTACTCGATTCGGGAAAAAAAAATCCTCGACTGCATTTTGCCTGTGTCGAGTAATCGGCAAAATACCGGAAGTGGCGCATTCCACAGACGAGAATTCATGAAACGCATTATTTAGACCGTTTTCCAAGGCTGCATGATATATTAAACCTACATTAAAATCATAATAAAGCATAACGCTGTGAATTCACAAACGCTACAGTTCAATTAAATAAATATATGCGTTGCAGGTTTAATATATGCACTTTAATTTTTTATATCCGTGTCTCTGTTCACAGTAAATTAAGCTTTACAGGACCTGTTCATTTACATGTGTGGAGCGTCTCAAACTAAATCTCTGCATATTGTTTTGAATTTGGGTTTATTATAACGTTTATTTGGGAACGCAACGTGCGCCAAATCATTTATAAACCTACGTAAACATAGGAGAATATTTTAATATATCTCTAATCATGCTGTTCATCGCGATTTCAAAATAAAAGCTCAAACCCTCACTCTGAGTTTACATGTTTTGATGTCCACATATTCAAGAAATGACAGTGGCTGTAGCAAAGAATATTAATAATAAAGATTAGGTGAACATCTTAATTAAATGTTGTTTAGTCTATATTAAACAAGGACTGGATCGCGTTGTAAAGTGTAAAAACGATCGTCAGGGAAGTGTTAAAAATAACAAGGGACTACTATGATTTTTGTCTGAGTTGTGGCAAATTATTACTTTTATGTAATTATTTAATTATTTAAATTGGAATAAATAAGCTTTCCATTGATGTATGGTTATAGGATAGGACAATATTTGTCCAAGATACATCTATTTGAAAATCTGAAATCTGAGGGTGCAAAAAAATCTAAATACTGAGAAAATTACTTCTTAGGAATGCATATTACTAATCAAAAATTTTGATATATTTACAGTAGGAAATGTACAAAATATCTTCATGCAATATGATGTTTACTTAATTACAAGCTTTTTGTGCACTAGTGAATCATTCCCAAGAGACCAGAAATGTGTATTAAAGCAAACAGATTTCATGTTGACTTGGAGCAGCATGTAAGGACTGTGATCTCCAGTAAAAACACACGCTCTCTACTGCGGTCCAAGAAAAGTTGTCTTCTCTTCATCCCTGTTTCTGTCTGTCTTTTTCTTCTTTCTCAATTAATCTTTGAAATTTGGCCTACCAATCTGTGTTTCCAACAGAACAGTCGTGTCTGCCAGCAAGATGCAGAACAGAAACAATAGTTGTAAAAAGATGTTTGTAACATTTTATGCCTGTTTGGAATGAATATGAATGTCTAGACTTATTTAGACTTAAAAAACTTAAAACCACTTTTATGGTAGCTTTTCAGCAGTTTGCCTTAACAAATCTTCTAAGCTCTCTGCCTGTGACTCACGTTGGATGCTCTTTCACATTTGGGTTGGTGTTACTCCAAGCAACTCTCTCTGCTGTCTTTAAGAGTCTATCTTTGTATCCTTTGTTTTCCACCACAACTGTTGATCATTTGGGTGGTGTGATGTAGTGGCTAAACTGCTGGGATGGTAAACAAGAAGCTGTAGGGACAATCTATAAGCCATCAATGCGGTTTGCTTTGAGACCGTTCCACTTGAGTAAAGTGTGTTTGAGTCATTTTGTATAAAACATGTGTTGCATGGCTGCTACTTAACAGTTTCCACACAGCAGCACTTCCCTCTTCTCTGTGGATACCAAACTACACTGGAGAATGGATTGATTTATAATCTCACATTCCTGTTTAGATTTACATTGATCCCTTGATCTGGGATTTGCTTCTTGCTGATCTCAGAACTCAAGTCCAAACTGAATGAGATTGAAGATAAGGTAACTCCCCTAAACTACATGATGTGAAATCTTCCATCTCTTCATATCAACACTAAGTTCTGGTACTTTTAAGATGAAGATTTTATAAAAACGCTTTGAAGTAAAACTAAGCACTGGTAAAACTTTACCTACTTTGCAATAATATGTGACCCTGGACCCTTGAGATTTATACATCACCTGAAAGCTGAATAAATAGCTTTCCATTGATGTATGGTTTATTAGCATAGGACAATATTTGGCTGAGATACAACTATTTAAGGGAATCTAAGGGTGCAAAAAAAATCAAAATATTGCCTTTAAAGTTGTCCAAATTAAGTTCTTATCAATGCATATTACTAATCAAAAAGTAAGTTTTTGATATATTTGCAGTAGGAAATGTATAAAATATCTTCATGAAACATGATCTTCACTTAATATTCTAATGATTTTTGGCATAAAAGAAAAATTGATAATTTTGACCCATACAATGTATTTTTGGCTGTTGCTACAAATATACCGGTGCTACTTAAGACTGGTTTTGTGGTCCAGGGTCACATATACTATACTTTACATTCTGTTCATATTTTATTTTAATACTTTGAATATATACATGCACTCTAAAAAATGCTGGGTTGAAAACTAACCAGATAGCTGGGTTAAACATTTAACCCAACTGCTGGGTCAAAACAAAGCAATCACTGAGTTTGTCCGTATTTCACCCAGCGCTGGGTTGTTTTTATCCCAGCATTTTTAGAGCATGCACATGCATAATGTTATATCTATTATAATACATAAATACACACTGCTGTTAAAAACTTTGTGATCAGTAAGATTTTTAATGTCTTTTAAAGAAGTCTTTTCTGCTCATCAAGGGTGTGTTTATTTGATTAAAAATACAGAAGAACAGTAATATTGTGAAATGTTTTTGCAATTTAAAATAGTGGCTTTCTATTTTAATATACTTTAAAATGTAATTTATTGCTGTGATGCAAAGCTGAATTTTCAGCATCATTACTCCAGTGTCACATGATCCTTCAGAAATCATTCTAATATGCTGATTTATTATCAGTGTTGGAAACAGTTGTGTTGCTTTTTTTTTTTTTTTACCTGTAATGTTTTTATCAGGATTCTTTGGGAAAAAAAAAAAGCATTTAAAGCATTTAAAAATAAAATAGAAATCTTTTCTAACAATATACACTACTGTTCAAAGTTTGGGGTCAGTAAAGTTTTTCTTTCTTTACTTGTTTTAATACTTTATTCAGCAAGAATGTAAAAAAAAGTGTTAGTAAAAACTTATATTGTCTATAAAGATTTCTATTTTGAAAATGCTGTTCTTTTTAACTTTTTATTCATCAAAGAATCCTGAAAAATGTATCACAGGTTCCAAAAAATATTTAGCAGCACAACTGCTTCCAACATTGATGATAAAGGTAATAAATCAACGTATTAAAATGATTTCTGAAGGATCGTGTGACACTGAAGGCTGAGGAAAATTCAGCTTTGCATCACAGAAATATATTATATTTTAAAGCATATTAAAATAGAAAACAGTTATTTAAAATTGCAATAATATTTCATTTTTGAAAATAATAATAATTACTGATCCCAAACATTTGAACGGCTGTGTGTGTGTGTGTGTGTGTGATATATAAGATGTTTTGGCATTTTTACCAGCTGCAATGGTTTGAGTAAAAACTGAAATTGAAGAGATGTTTAATAATTTTTTGTGTCACACCTGGTTAAGGCATAGAGTTTTAGATGTTTGTTATGTATCCTAAAAGTGGTATAGTTCACTAAAAAATGAAAATTCTATCATGTCTTCACCTGTATGACTTCCTTTGAAACACAAACGAAACGAAACGAAAATCTTATTAAAATTTCTCAGCACTTTCTGTCCATCCAGTGAAAGTCTAAGACATTTTTATTAGACATGGGCTTGGAACTACATCAGGAGTGAGTGAGGACAAAATGTAAATTTTTGGGTGAACTATCCCTTTACGTTTTATTCATGCAGACAGCGATTTCATCACCAGAGATCACTATAATAAGTCAAACATAAGTACTGTTTTTCATTAAAAAAAAAAAAAAAGTGAACATCACTGTTTGCTCTCTCATTGGTCACTGCTTAGAAATCAGCTCAAATTAGTTGTAATATTCACTGTAAAACATTTTCAACTTAAAAACTTGAGTTCAGCAGCTGGAACTTAAAAGTACAAGTCGTTTTAACTCACTTTATTGAGTTGAAATGACTTTTAGTTTTAAGTTGATTTAACTTAAATTATTAAGGCAGCTGCTGAACTTAAATATTTAAGTTGAAACTGGTGAAAACTTTTTACTGTGTGGTGGTGTTTCAAACCATGGTAACTGAGAGAGGTAGCTAGTAGGCATTGATAAATAGACAAGATTCAAAGACTAGAGTGAATCCAATGCAGTGAGCACCTCTGAAGGTGAGGTGTGGATGGGGTCGTCCTGTAGAAGAATGCAGGGAGGTCTCTCAGGGGCCGCTGTGCTGAATCTGGGTCCCCTGCGGCCTGGAGCCGGAACAAAGGGCCTCCTGTGAGCTCTGTGTGGGAAACAGTGGAGGAGAGAATCCCAACGCCCAGCCTGGGAATGTGCCCTCTAAAATCATGGAGCAAAACCCATACAGAGAGAATAAATATTGCACGCACACACACATATGGACATTAGACTGTCTCTTTCTCTTTAATTGTGTCACATCATCAGTCAAATCTATGTACGTGAAGGTTCATGTTCACACATGTGACTTCAAAGCTTGTAGCATAGGATGTTGATTTGATTTCTCATTTGTTTTGAACTCTTTCATGCTAGGCTTCTGGAAATACTCAACAGTCGATATCAGACACGAAACGGCGACAAAGCGAGCGTGTATGTGGATCTGTCCGTGCGTGTCCGTTCTGAGGGACTCTGGGACGTTTGGTCAGAGATTCTGAATGCCGAAGATTTTTATGCCCGCACGATAAACCAGTTGTTTACCATTCACACATCTGGAAACCATTCAGTCAGCCTGATCTGCTCTCTTTCTCACTCTCTCTCTGCTTCCTTCTTTTCTCTTACTCAGTATCTCAGTTCCTTGTTCAGTCTCTTCCTCTGTGTGTGGCCCTCATCCACAGATCACACACCAGTGAGACACATTTACAGTCGTCTTTTTTGAGGACTGCCCTGGTGTTGATAATTCTGATTTAGTGTGTGTGTGGGTTGATGGAAGTGCTAGAAATGGTGAGAAAAATCTTCCCTTTAGATTAAAACAGCTTTGATTAGAGATGTTAGTAGATTTGTATATTTGTTGGTTTGTGTAAAATAATAATAATCTCAGTAATCATAAATAATCATCAGTGATGATAAATGTTGTTGAATTTCCATCATTTATTTTATTTTATTTTATCTTATCAATGAACACAATACATGATAGCGAATTTCATTCATTTATTTATTTATTTGTTTATTTATTTTTACGAGTGACAAGCACTTCAAACACTTTCAAACACTTGCATTTGAATAGATGCTTAAAAAAATACATATTTTATATTATGTGTTTAGTGTATAGTATTATATTTTAAACCTTTTTACTTGTTTCTCAGTAAATTCAAGTCTCATAAAATTAAAGTTGAAGCTGAATAAAAATGTTAACCACCTTAAAGTAGTTTATTTATATAATTATTGCTATCAAGGAAGGAAAAAATGCAGTTTGCTTGCAGGGTTTTGTAATATGGTTTTGACAAAACCATTTTATTTTATTTTATTTTATTATTTTATTTTATTTTATTTTATTTTATTAATGAACACAATACATGATAGCAAATTTCCATTATTTTATTTTATTTTATTTTATTTTATTAACATGTATGATAGCAAATTTATTTTATTTTATTTTTTTTTTTTTTTTATCAATGAACACAATACATAAAAGCAAATTTCCATTATTTTTATTTTATTTTATTTTATTTTATTTTGTTTTGTTTTATCAATGAACACAATACATGATAGTGAATTTTCATTATTTTATTTTATTTGATTATATTAATAAACATATATGATAGCAAATTTCCATTATTTTATTTAATTTTATTTTACTTTATTTATTTTAATATTTTATCATATCAATGAACACAATACATAAAATTGAATTTCCATGATATTATTTTATATTATTTTATTTTATTTTATTTTATTTTGTAAGACTACATACTGTTTATAATTAGTAACTTTAAAGAATTATAGTGTTTCTTAAACTGCAGAAGTATGTTTTAGGTTTGAGTTAGTAATTATAATTAGCTTTATTTAAAAGAAATAGAAGTCTTTGATATGTTGTCACTTGGATAACTTGGATAACTTGTTGAATGTGTATGAATGAGTGTGTGATAAGTGGTCATATTAAATAATGTAAGTCGAGCCAGCTGAGTGCACACTGGGATAGAGGACACCCGACCCATTCCCATGACCCACATACATACTGTGGACCAGAACACACACGCACAAGCAAGTTTTGAGATGGTTATTGTCTTTTGTGGTCACTACAGTCACATTATGACAAATAGACATTGCTTTCCATCACATTTTTAGACTGTATTCCAGAGGGAGGGTGTAAAATTAGCTTTAATTGGTTGTTTTCTTGGTTGATTAGTCCTGACGAGAGTCTTTGTAGTTCCCTGTCTGCTTGTTGCTTTTTTCTTGCCATTTATGTTTGCTTTGTTCTAATTAACAACACTGTTCTCACATCTTTGTTATGCTCTGTGCTCTAGAACCCGTGAGACTAGCACGTTCTGGAACGTGCTTCTGGCGAAAGGACAAAAACAATCCTTCCCTTATATAAGACCCTGAATTTAATTATGTGAATCAATCCGGGGAGGGACACAGACGATTCTATTCCACATTTCATTCCAGAGACGCATGGCTGAATCAGATCCGATAACATCACCTCAGGGCCCTTCGGAGGCGATACACAAGCGGTGTTGAAAATCAGAAGTTCGTAAAAGAGATGGGCGAGACATTACAGACTTATCAACACTGAGTTCATTTGGGAGTTGGTCAGGCTGGTTGGATTTTTGACCTTGTAGAGAGAGAGAGAAAAAGAGAAGAAACAGGCAGAAAATCTGTTGAATGTAACATGGCAAGACAAAAGAATTTTAAAAATGTTATCATTTTCAGTTGGCCAGACCAGAAACATTTCCTCCGGCTGGATATTGGCCACATGTTGTCGTGTTAGCAATTATCAGATGAATGTTTTGTTTTTACCCAAATATATTTGTTAAGTCAGCTTGTACGGTTCTCATAGCCCTACCAAACAGGCCAGCATGATTTCCCTCCCTGGTTGATGTAGGTACTGGTCTGGCTAGTCAAGGTTGAGGGTTTTAAATTTTTTTTTTTTTTGCATCATGACAACTTTTGTCGTGTCTTTTTCCATGGCGAAATATTTTAGTATCATTAATGTTTGATAGTGCTTTAGGTAACATGATGAACAGTACAAAATAATTTTTACATATATTAATGGATTTTTACATTTCAGCTTGTGCATACACAAATTAATAACAATTGTACAGAAATATGAGTTTTCATTTTATTTTATTACTTTTATTTAATTGTATTTATTATTTAAAATTTTATTTAATTTAATTTAATTTTATTTTTTGTTTTGTTTTGTTTTATTATTTTTTTAAATATATGATTGCGAATTTCCATATTTCTTTATTTATTTATTTTTTTTTACTTTATTTTTTAGTTGTTATTTTTTTTAATTTATTGAATTTTTGTTATTTTATTTTGTTTCTTTTCTTTTTTAGAATATATATTTATTTGCTGTTGAGGTTATCTTAATATAACACAATGTATGAAAGTGAATTTACTTTCTTTTTTTTTTTAATACCAATAAACACAATATATGATTGGGAATTTCCGTTAATTTTATTTAATTTAATTTTATTTATTTGTATTTTATTTTAGTAATACCAATAAACACAATATATGATTGTGAATTGCTATTTTATTTTATTTTAATATTTTTTTATTAGCTATTTCTTGTTTTATTTCTTTTCTTTGAGGTTATTTTAATACCAATAAACAGAAGATATGATTGCGAACTGCCATATTTTATTATATTTTTTCATTTATTTTATTTTTTAAATATCTTTAAATTACTTCTGAGGTTATTTTAATATCAATAAACACAATATATGATATATAATACACACACACACACACACGAAAATATATATATATATATATATATATATATATACTCTTTATTATTATTTTTTTATGTTATCTCATTTTATCTTATTTTCTTATTTTATTTTATTTTAGTACCAATAAACAATAATATGATTGTGAACTTCCATATTATTTTATTTTATTTTATTTTATTATTTTAATTTGTGCAAACATATTAATAACAATTGTACAGAAGTTTGGGGTTGGTATGATTTTTACGTTTTTTTAAATAACTCTCTTATGCTCACCAAGACTGCAGTTATTTGATCAAAAATACAGTAAAACTATATTATTATTATGAAATAGAAATTATATTTGGTTAGTTAGAAAGTATAGAAATGTAATGCATCGTTAAAGAATTAAAGTATTAAAAAAAAAAAAAATTACTGCCCCCAAATATGTGTTTATTATTTATGAATAACACAGTGAATCTTAATGTAAACTGTTGCTAATAAATTAACTAATGTTGTTAATAAGACTAGTTGTATAAATAGAGCTCTCTTCTAAAAAGTATCAGTTCAATATCAGCCTTAGATTGCATGTGTTTCCCATTATCGTGAATACAAGTAAATATATTTATGCCTTCAGTATATTTACAGCTTAGATGTGGCTTCTGTGTAGTGTACAACATTTCTAAACAGGCTCACGATGTCATGAGGGGTCCCCCACACAGTGCTGGCCCCCTACTTGCAGTAGTTCTGATGCTGGGAAGGAAGCTTTGAGGTTAGACCTGTTAGAAATTCAACTGAGTTGTTTAACTGAAAGACAGGACTTTGTTTCCCATAGCCACCACGTTGAGCGTTACAATTTCCCCCATTCATCAAGACAACGGACCAATAAATTCAACTGCATTACATCATCTAGTCCACTCTTCTAAGTCACATGGACCTTTTGCCTTTCGCACCGAACCGTGTATAGCTGTGAATCAAAGGATTGATGATGCGGTGAGAAAGGAGCGAGATGAACAGCAAACAGTGAACTGGACGGCAGAGACTCTGAGTCATCAAACGGCATCTTGGAAATCAAATAAATACGAGAGACGGGGATCAGAAGGGAGCCCCAGGGGAGATGAAAGGGATCAGTTTTCTGACACTCTCCCCGTGGGCAGATCAGAGAGCCAGAGGTGCAGGCCCTGAGAGAGGAGCATCTCTCTGGGAGAAACTCGCAGGCCTCCTCCAGAGAGCTGACCTTAAAGACGCTTCCTGTTCCTGCTTCTGCTCGCTTCATTAGCTTTGAGGAGACGGGAAAGAAAGAATAAGAGGATAGTTGAAAAAGTAGAATAGTTTTGTTGAAAAGTTCAGCTTGGAGCAGCGTGAATATCCAGGATGGTTAATTCTGAGTTGTTGCTGGTGTCACCAGTGAAGCTACGGTAGACTTGATTAAACTTGTTAAAGGGTTAGTTCACCTAAAATGCCAATTCTGTCATTAATTACTCACCCTCATATTGTTCCAAACTCATAAGACCTTTGTTCATATTCAAGATATTTTTGATGAAATCTGAGAGCTTTCTAAACCTGCATAGACAGCAATGCAACTGACACATTCAAGGCCAAGAAAGGTAGTAAGGACACTGGTAAAATAGTCCATGTGACATCAATGGTAGCATCCGAGACAACATTTGTTGGTGACCAAAAAAGGTACCTTCCTAGTTAGGCTAGTCAGGATGTCTGGTAGGCACACCAGCTTCTTGTGTATTGCAGGTCTAAGTTGGTCATTTTACTAATGAATGTCTTTGTTTTCTCTTTTCTCTTCTCTCCTGTTTTCTTTCTTAGCTAGTTAAGCTACTGTAGTTAAGAAGCTTGGTGGGATACCAGCTTACTGTAGTACTAGCATAGACTACGTTGGGCATTTCAGCATCTTCTCTCTGCCTCCTCTTCTTCCTCTTCCTTTTTTCTCACAGCTAATGAGCAAACTTTTAAACTTTTAACAGGTTGACTCAATGTACAGTGGCCTTGCTGGTTATTGTGGTTAAGAACCTGATAGGGACACTAACTTTCTGTTTATTAGTAGTCTGTTCATTTCATCAAGAAATCTTTTCACTTTTCTCTCCTTGCCTTTTCCTCTTTCTTTTTCCCTCTTTTTCGTAACTAGTGAAGCTGGCAAAGCAGATTAACAAAGGTAGTCATTGTAGTTTTATTAGTTAACAAGCCTGGTGAGGACATCAGGACATCATCATCACCTTTTGGGGTCTAGCATCCAATAAAAAAAAAACAAAAAAAAAAAACTTGTTGATAACAAGGTATTGTATCTTCCTAAGCTAGTTAAGAAGCCTTGTGGGACACCAATGTCAATCTTGCTGGTTAAGGTAGTTAAGAATCCTTGTGGAATACAAACTTCTTGTGAAATACTAGTCTAGACTAAGTTGGCCATTTCAACATGACTATCATCTTTTTTCCCCCATCTTCTTTCTCTTCCTTTGTCCTCATAGCTTATAAAGCAAAATTTAGATGGTCAAACAGGGTAACTAAGGTAGTCTTGCTGGTATTGCTAGTTAAGAATCCTGGTAAGGAGTAAGGACACAAGCTTTCTCTTCAGTAGTAGTCTAAACTGGTAATTTCAATGAGAAATCTCTGTTCTCTTCTTTCTTTCTTTCTTTCCCTTTCCCTTTCAAAACTAATGAAACTGGTGAAGCAGATTAATGAAGAGAGTTGTGCTAGTTGAACTAGTTAACAAGTCTGGTAAAGACATCATCATCACCTTATGGGGTCCAGCATCCAAAAATCCAACATGCGTTGATAACAAGGTCGTGTATCTTATTAGTTTAAGCTAGTTAAGAATCCTTGTGGGATACCAACCTCTTGTGCAATATTAGTCTAGACTAAGTTGGTCATTTCAACATGACCATTGTCTCCCCCCTTGTTGGTTATGCTAGTTGAGAACCATGGTGGGGACACTCACTTTCTGTTCAGTTTTAGTCTAAACTGGTAATTTCAACAAGAAATCTCTTTCTCTTTTCTCTTCACCTTTTTTCTTTCTACTCCCCTCCTTTTCAGAACTAATGAAACTGGTAAAGCAGATTAATTAAGATAGTCATGCTAGTTCAACTAGTTAACAAGTCTGGTGAAGATGCCATCATCACCTTATGGGGTCCAGCATCCAAAAAACCAACACTGATAACAAGATTCTGTATCTTAGTGGTTAAGCTGGTTAGGAATTCTTGTGGAATACCAACCTCTTGTGCAATACTAGACTAAGTTAGTCATTTCAACATGACCATCTTCTTTTTCCCCCAATCCTCTTTCTCTTACTTTGTCCTTATAGCTAAATTTAAATGGTGAAACAGAATAAGCAAGGTAGCCTTGCTGGTTATGCTAGTTAAGAACCCTGGTAGAGACACTAACTTTCTGTTAAAAAGTAGTCTAAACTGGTAATTTCAACAAGAAATCTCTTTCTTATTTTTCTCCTCTCCTTTTCTTTCTACTTCCCTCCTTTTTCACAACTAATGAAACTAACAAAGCAGATTAATGAAGATAGTCATGCTTGTTACAGCCCTTAACAAGTCTGGTGAGGATATCATCATGACCTTTTGGGGTCCAGCATCCAAAAAAACCAACATACGTTGATGACAAGGTCCTGGTTACTGGTTAAACTAGTTAAGAATCCTCATGCATCCTAGTCTAGACTTTCTTAACATGACCACCTTTTTCCTCCATCCAATTAGATGGTGAAATAGGAAAAGCAAGGTAAGCCTTGCTGGTTATACTAGTTAAGAACACTGGTGGGGACACTAACATTTAGTTCAGTAATAGTCTAAACTGGTCATTTCAACAAGAAATCTCTTTCTCTTTTCTCTCCTCTTCTTCTTTTTCCTTCCCTACTTTTCACAACTAATGAAACCTGTGAAGCAGGTTGACAAAGATAGTCAGGCTAGTTAACAAGCCTGGTGAGGACACTGACACACCATCATGGCAATTTAGGTCTAGCATCCACAGAAAATTAAAAATCCATTGTATGTTGATGACCAGCAGGTTAGCAAGTTAGTTAAGAAGCCTGGTGGGACTCAACATGGGTTTCTACTATTTTTCCTCCTTTTTACCCACTCTACCTCACAACTAATGAAACATAATTTGGATACTGAAATGAGATGATGGTACCCTGGCTGGTTATGCTAGTTAAAAAACATGGTGGGAAGCTTTTCATTCAACGGTAGTCTAAACTCTTAATTTCATCAAGACTGTCCTCTTTTTCCTTTCTTTCTCTCTTGTTTCTTTTTTCTTCTTCCTTACAGCTAATTTAGTTAGTGAAGCTTTTTGAAAAGTATCCATACTGGTGCATTTAGCCAAGAAGCCATGTGAGGGCACCAGCATCCTATGCTTGCATCCAGCGTCTTAAACTCAGCAGGTCTTTTCAGCTGGGAGATGAGGGGAAAATAGCGAAACAAGGGAGGATGGAGTAGTATAAGAGACGTTATGAAACAAAGCTCATATTTGTTTTTGCAGGGTAAATGAAAGGCCCGTCCCAGCGGTGTCCTTGACCTCCACCTCCGCCCTGCTTTGTATGACTCAAACACTGGTGTTGTCTCACCGTCTGCATAAGCCTGAGTCTTTCTCCAGACAGCTTCTCCCCGACACACATACGCACAGCATCCACCAGATGGGCTCCAGAAACACCATCCCCGTCTTACCGTCCGATGACACATTCCTTTATTTTACAAGAGTTACGAATCAGGATACTCCACAGGTCTGTCCTCCTTCCTGCACGCCTCCGTTTATCCCGAATAATTAACGATGGCAGACCAAACGTGACTTGTTTCTCTCTCTGCGGATTTAGTGGAGCACACATACACACACAGGGATTTGAGATTATCTCACACACACAGAATGCACTTCGAAGCAGTCTTAGGTTTCTCTTCTTGGGAGTACATTTACTAGCATTTGCTAAGGCGAACATCACTATTTTATAACTGGCAGCCTCCCGTAACACCCAACATAATGGTAGTGACTTTTGCATGAGCAAACACCTTTATTTTTTTACTTAATTTTTTATTATAACACCCTCATTTTTAATGCATTTATTTTATTTTATTTTATTTTATTTTATTTTTACCATTTTGTGGCTCCCCAGTCTGAAAACCCCTGGTCTAAGGTATAACTGGAGGTGGAGATATTTGGGTGTACACCTGCCTATAAGTGCAGCCAGCTGTCTGTGTGAGCTCCATGTGGCATTCGTCATGCGTGTCCTGTTATTCTCAGAGTTTATGTTCAGTCGCTCACATGAACAGAAATAGCTGAATGGTGTGTGGCCTTGTAATCTTGGAACCACATTCTCTCTGTTTGGATCAAAGAGAAGGTTCTCAAGGTTTGTATGTAAGCATATGTGTGCATACACCATGTTTTGCATGGTAGGAAAGGCCTGTGGTTAGATTTCTAGCTTCTTCCGTTTTTCTATTGGTAACTGCAAAATCAAAAAAAGATTTATTTATTTATTTATTTTTAAACATAAACATGTATGACTCCAGTACCCACAATGCATGCAATAAACCACATGTCTTGGAGGAGATTTTAAAGACCTGAAATCAATTAAATTAATTCTGCGAACTGCCTTTCCCACATTTACGTAACACTCAACACGCATTATGTTAACAAATTCAAGACTTGCTGCATGATCTTCAGCAGACCAGATTCTTAAAAGTCTCACTGCTGATTTTATTCATGAATGTTTTTTGAAAGATAATTGCAGGGAATGTGTTAAAACGTACATCTTATTATTGTATAACGAATTGATGTATATTGTAAAACTAATGCATTTTATAACTAATAGACACATTTGTGACCCTGGACCACAAAACCAGTCATAAGGGTATTTTTTTTATTATTTAATTTATACATCATCTGAAAGCTGTTATTTGTTAGGGTAGTACAATATTTGGCTGAGATACAGCTATTTGAGGGTGCAAAAAAATCAAAATATTGAGAAAATCACCTTTAAAGTTGTTTAAATGAAGTTCTTAGCAATGCAAATTAATAATCAATAATTAGATTTTGATATATTTATGGTAGAAAATTTACAAAATATCTTTATGGAACATGATCTTTACTTAATATCCTAATGATTTTTGGCATAAAAGAAAAATCGATAATTTTGACCCATATAATGTACTGTTGGCTATTGCTACAAATGTATCCGTGCTACATATGACATTTAGTAATGTAAATATGTCTGGTTACGTCAAACCAGCTCATAATTTCTAGTTCAGTTTAGTTCCTTTTCATTCAAATGCAGTTTTTCAAGTTATTTTGTTGCACTGCATGTGGATTGTGTATTCTGTATCTCTTGTATTTCTCACAGTTCTATTTTTAACCCAACATCCATTACATGCAGTCGCCACCGTAATGGGGTTGTGCCAAAATTGTCCCGCAGTCACTGTGTCAACAGTATAAGAGTCGACCTAGAACAGAGCTGCTACCTTTTGTTATATACATGCAGATGGTATCAGAGCTCACACACATGGTCTACAAGTCACAAAACTCTCGAAATTATGGGCTCTAAATGCTTGTGTTGTCAGTGCCATCTGTTTATGTGTTAAGGTTTGGTTCTGGCAGTGCGAGTGTGTATTTCACTTAACAGGTGTGTGAGAGTAAGCTGTTCCTGCAGAGGTAGCAGATGCTTTTCTCCAAAGAGACTTACGAAAGATAAGCAAATCGATTAGCTGTAGGTCAGTTAGGATTTGCTGAATGAATACACCCCTTGATTGGAATAGTTTATTAAATGATGCCAGTTGTGATCAGATTTTCCAGTGTTATGGAAGTTGCAATCTTTATTCACTGTCTCTATGGCCATAGACGTTCTCTCAAGAATAGAAAAACAGTCCCAGTATTCAAGCTGCTGTTGTTTTAAATGGTTTGAGAGTCATATTTTTTTTAGTAAATATGGTTGTCGGTCCCACTGACTGTGAACGTGGCTGCAATGTGGAGTCTGACTTTAAAATGCGTCACTAACCCCTTAATTTATGTTTGTACAGAAACTTTTAATAGGTTTAATCTGTGAGCAACATTTGCTCTTAATTGCAGTTCTCATACAGAACTAGTATGTCATCTGCTGCTGGAAATTGAGTGTTTGTAAACCTGAAAGAAGAGCCTGTACTGCCATCCACAGGCTGAATATATTTACTGTGTTAAATGCAAAATATATTAAAACACTTTTGCATATGTATATATATTTATAACCACTATTGTTCAAAAGTTTGGGATCAAAAAGATTTTTAATGTTTTTTAAAAGAAGTCTCTTATGCTCATCAAAGTTGCATTTATTTGATTCAAAATACAGAAAAAACAGTAATGTTATGAAAAATTATTACAATTTAAAATAATAATTTACTATTTTAATATACTTACTTAAACATAATTTATTCCTGTGATGCAAGGCTGAATTTTCAGCATAATTACTGCATAATTGTCTTCAGTGAAACATGATCCTTCAAAAATCATCCTAATATGCTGATTTATCATCAAAACTGGGAGCTTTTTTGGAAACTGTGATACTTATTTTCAGGATTCTTTGATGAATAAAAATTTATTTTTTTTTTCAGCAAAGACGTGTTAAATGAGTAATATAAGGTAAATACTTACATTGTTAGAAAATATTTGTATTTTAAATAATGCTATTCTTTTTAAATTTTTGTTCTTCAAAGAATACTGAAATAAATTTTATAGGTTCCAAAAAAATACTAAGCAGCAAAAACTGTTTCCAACATTGATAATAAATCAGAATATTGTTAATCAGAATATTTGAAGGATCATGTGACACTGAAGACTGCAGTAATGAATGATGAAAATTCTGCATTGAATCACGATTAAATTATATTTTAGAGTATATTAAAATGGAAAACCATTATTTTAAATTGCAACAATATTACTGTTTTCTGTATTTTCTGTATAAATGCATCCTAGATGAGCAGAAGAAATCTCAGTCTCTTATCTTCACCAAGGCTGCATTTATTTGATTGATGAAAGCAGTTGTGCATATTAATATTTTTATGGAAACTCTGACACATTTTTTCAGGATATTTACATGCATAGAATGTTCTAAATAGCAGTTTTTATGTGTAATATAAAACTTATTAACATTAAAAATGTATTAATTGTCATTTTCAATCAATTAATTGCATCCTTACTGAATAAAAATATTAATTTCTTAAAAAAAACAATTAATGGTTGCGTAAGAAGTAGTTTATCATTTAAATAAACACATAAATAAATATATAAACATTATATATTTTATGTATTATATATACATAATGTTTATATATTTAATGGCTTTTTTCCCTTTATATTTCTCTTATAATTTTCATTCTCATCTGAATGTGTACATTCACACACCTGTCAGTGTATCTTGATGCCTTTTACTCACAATGTTTTCTGCAAAACTACCACTAGGTGGCAGGATAGCACCATTACACTCTTATAGAGAAAGGTTTTGGGGTAATTTTTGTATGTAGATTTTTGTAAGTATTTGTTGAAGTTGTGGTCTGTGCTTTGGTGATGATGCCAGAAACACCAGGTTCTTTTGTTGGCCCATTTTCTCTTCCTCTCTCTTATATTCCAATAAATAAATGTTTTTGTTACCTGACAAACAGCACCTGTGCTGTTCTGGCAGTTGTTTAACTTACCATTTTGTGGAGCCTATGTGCATTGTGTATGTTTGTTTGTTTTGTTTTTTTTTTAACCCGTTTATTTTTGCTTGGCATACGTGTCTGACCTGTTCATTGTTGCCCAAGACAGATGGTTCTGAACTTGAGAGGTGTTAGCAGGCATGCATATGTCCATGTGTTTAATTCAGCGGCGCTCTGCCAAATGTGCCCTCAGTCATAACATTTTGGCCACTCAGCGTCTGGCATCGGCCAGTGCCAGCTTGAAGCCACTGGCATCGCTTTGATGCTGGCACAAGCTGTGCACATCTGGCCTGTTGTTACTAAAAGGACACAGTCAGACAAAAAAGGCATTCAGTCTCCCTGTCATCATTTCTGTTTCTGCAAATAACAAATTGCAAAGCAGTGAACATGTTGAGATTTTAATGCAAGCGAAAATGTCACAGATATTTAGTGTGCTTTTGTTGACAAGGAATTTACTCTGTGTACTAAAGCTAGTTTTCATTGTACAGATACATTTGCATTCAAATCGACTGCGTGCATTGATAGTTTGTTATTGATCTGCGTGACGTTGATGGAAAGCCCTCTGGGGAAAAGATAGAGAGCAACTTTAATAATGCATGTAAGCATTTCAAAGTCTTCTACTGTTTTGTTTTTGGAGTGATTGATTTACTGAAGTACCAATATACCATCTGTACTTACACTATATGGATGGAGCACAGAGAAAATGATCACTTATAGCACAGTGGACTGGTTTAGTTTGCGTTTTTCCAGTTTTCTATCTGATAACATTGTAAGTCAGCTGAGTTAAAGGAGAAGTCCACTTCCAGAACAACAATTTACAAATAATTTATTCACCCCCTTGTCATCCAAGATGTTCATGTGCTTCTGTCTTCAGTCGTGAAGAAATTATGGTTTTTGAGGAAAACATTTCAGGATTTTTCTTCATATAATGGACTTCATTGGTGCCCCGATTTTGAACTTCCAAAATGTAGTTTAAATGCCGCTTCAAAGGGCTCTAAATGATCCCAGCTGAGGAAGAAGGGTCTTATCTAGTGAAACAATCTGGCATTTTTTTTCGGGAAAATAAAAATTTGTATACTTTTTAAGCACAAAAGCTCATGTAACACAGGCTCTGGGATGCGCATCCACGACGCTACGTACTATTGAATCACGTCGAAAGGTCATGAGAAACGTAGGCGGAACCACAGACCCAGTGTTTACAAAGTGAACGCGCAAAGACTAAGGATGTGCAAGTAAGTCAAACGCTGTTTACAAACAAAAAGCTACAATGATGTCAGACGATTCTGAAGTTGTAGGAGAAAATGAGATGGAGTTTTTCGGCATACTCTACTATTTTGAGTCAGAGTACACGATGATGAACTTAGACATGATTCGTAGCGTCGTGGACGTGCATCCCAGAGCCTGTGCTACATGAGCTTTTGTGCTTAAAAAGTATACTAATTTTTATTTTTCTAAAAAAATGACTCTTCTTCCTTGGCCCTTCTTCCTTGGCCGGGATCGTTTAGGCCACTTTGAAGCTGCATTAAACTACATTTTAGAAGTTCAGAATCGGGGCACCAATGAAGTCCATTATGGAGAAAAATCCTGAAATGCTTTCCTCAAAAACTGATTTCTTTACGACTGAAGACAAAAAACATCCAACATCTTGGATGACAAGGGGGTGAGTAAATTATTTGTAAATTGTTGATCTGGAAGTGGAGTTCTCCTTTAAGTGTGTTTATAAAATTTGTATGTGTGTGTGTGTGTGTACTTAGAGAAAAGAGAATGGTGAAAAGTAAATCTGTTTATCAAGTTTGAACTCAAAAAACTCAAGCATGCTTAGTGTAATACTCTTGGATACAATAGGGGGCAGTAAAAAGAGTATATCAATTTTCAGCTCATGCTCTTCCATATACTAGACAGAGATATGCTCAAATAGCATACTACTCATATTAATTCTGGAATACACAGAATGTAAACTCAACATAGTATGCACCTAAATGACATACTACATTTGTTAAAACATGTAGTATAAACCCAGATTAAACTGTGTTGTGCCATCAGACATCATAGTAATTGTGCTACTTAAAATAAAGATATTTTTACTCAAAGTACTATTGAAAAAAAAAAACAATTTAAAATTTCTTGGAACAATTCAAACTGTATTCAGCAAATTGCTGAATAAACGTTCCATTGGAACACTGGAAATATTCCAACTGAAAGTGGAATCGTTTGTAACTTTATAAATGTTTTTACTGTGACCTTTGATCAATTCAGTGCATCCCTGCTGTGTATTTCTGCTTCTTTGTTTCACTCTCTGTCCATCTGTTGATGTAGAGAGTTGAGTTTAAATGTTCCCTAGCTTTGTCCATGCATTCTCAGGAATGTGTTTTAAACCCAGTGCTGGAAATAGTGCCTCAGAATGACTATAGATAGAACGGGAGAGATGCAATCTCAGGCAGTGACATCATCCGCTGCTTCTAAATGATTATTGTGTACAGTATATGTGTGTGAGATGGTGCGTTAGCCCACAAATGGGAGGTCCGGGTTTTGCTTCCGAAATAATTGAGAACACATCTCCATGGATTTTCACCTCCACACACATACTCACCCTCATTACAGTGTTATCTGGAGCTCATTGACTGCTGTATGCCGCTGACCTGTGCAACATTATGAGGAAAACAGTGAAAGTGTAAGAGACGTTAAAACACCGAGTTCAAAGCACAGGAAGTTCTCTGCAAGGGGCTTCACCGCTGACCAATTAATCCCACATTTGCAGGGTCACACACACTCGGACAGGCTTTAGTGTATGTGTGCATGTGTGTAAAGTTGGTTTCTCGCCAAACCGCCGCTTTATGCTTCAGGGAAGAGGCTTTAACAGTGACCAGGCAGAGCTGGTGACCATGTTTAAGAGACTGGGGGCAGATTTACCAGTAAATGTTCCCATAAACAGCCACTTCCTTCAGTTAATTTAGAGCTATAACGGGCTCATCCAGGAATCCCATGCCTTTTTTTTCCCTCTTTTCCTGTACTCTTACTCCCTCGTATATTTGTTTGTCTACTTTATAGTTTACAGAGTTTATAGTTTCTTTTTTGTTTAGAGTGAATACACAAAGAATGATCTTCAATTTTTTGTGCATTTGTAACAATGTAAAAGTCACTTTTGATTAAAGGATTGGTTCACTTTCAGGATAAAAATTTCCTGATAATTTACTCACCCCTATTCCGTCTCAGATGTTCGTGTCTTTCTTTCTTCAGTCGAAAAGAAATGTTTTTGAGAACAGCATTCCAGCATTTTTCTCCATAAAGTGGACTTAAATGGGAGCCAACAGGTTGAAGGTCCAAAAACTTTTAATGCAGCTTCAAAGGGCTCTACACGATCCCAGCTGATGAATAAGGGTGTTATTTAGCGAAACAATTGGCCGTCTTCTAAAAAATATATAAATTTACAGTTGAGGTCAAAGGTTTACATACACCTTGCAGAATCTGCAAAATGTTAATTATTTTACCAAAA
Organism: Labeo catla; assembly: GCA_012976165.1. NCBI lineage: Eukaryota > Metazoa > Chordata > Actinopteri > Cypriniformes > Cyprinidae > Labeo > Labeo catla. Next base: position 498,328 of record VONZ01000382.1, read on the forward strand.
TAAGAGGGGTCATACAAAATGCACGTTATTTTATATCTAGTGCTGACCTGAATAAGATATTTCACATAAGTGAAAGAGAAAATTATAGTTGAATTTATAAAAAAAAAAGTCCTTCAGGTCCCACAATTTCTTCTGTTTTTCAGCATTTTTGTGCATTTGAACCCTTTCCAGTAATCACTGTATGATTTTGAGATCCACCTTTTCACACTGAGGACAACTGAGCGACTCCTATGCAACAATTGCAGAAGGTTTAAATGCTCACTGATGCTCCAGAAGGAAACACAATGCACTAAGAGCTGGGGGTGAAAACTTTTGAATTTGAAGATCAGGGTAAATTGAGCTTATTTTGTCTTCTGGAAAACATGTAAGTAGCTTCTGAAGGGCAGTACTAAATGAAAAAAGTCTGATATTTAGGTAAAATAATACAAATGTATCTTCATTCTGTTCAAAAGTTTACACCCCTGGCTATTAATGGATCACTTACCTTCTGGAGCATCAGTGAGCGTTTGAACCTTCTCTAATAGTTGCATATGAGTCCTTTAGTTGTACATAGTGTGAAAAGATGGATCTCAAAATCATACAGTGCTGGAAAGGGTTCAAACACACAAAAATGCTGAAAAACCAAAGAATTTATGGGACCTGAAGGATTCTTCTGAAGAACAGCAGGTAGTTTAACTGTTCAGGACAAAGGGACTCATGAATAACTATCACTAAAAAAAACACAGCTGTGGATCATCCAGGTAACAACACAGTATCACGAATCAAGCGCATGTAAACTTTTGAACAGGGTCATTTTTATAAATTCAACTATTATTTTCTCTTGTGGACTATGAACATCTTTTATGTGAAATATCTTATTCAGATCAGTACTAAATAAAAAATAACACACATTTTGTTTGATAAATAACATTTTGCAGATTCTTCAAGGTGTATGTAAACTTTTGACCTCAACTTTATATGCTTTTTAACCACAAATGCTCGTCTTGCACTAGCTCGACTTCATGCATTACATAGTCATGTAAGTGCAAGTGCGAACCAGATGACGGCACCAACTGGGTGAATGTATTTTTAAAAATGGCCTATTTTTAACTTCTCACGGTGTCTTAACTTTCAATGCTTGCAGCTAGATTTGTGCATGATTATAATGTTGTTCCTCATCATTTGATGAATTCCCACAGCCACGTCCTGAACCACAGCACATCTGTTCATTTTGCTGAGTATTCTGCTTTCACTGGAAGAAATGCCCTCACAATGATAGTGATTAAAAAGTACATAACGAAAACCTGATTCACAATGGCACTAAGTAATGTCTTGTTTCCTGTAGTTTAGCAATAGAGTTTAGTAATTATAATTGGCTCAATAGAGATCATTTGGAAAATTTTCCCTGCATGTGTTTTATTGCACTGCCCAACCGAATAAGAGGTGTGTTTCTTCCACACCCTGCTTGGTCTGTGGAGAGCAACTTCTAACAAGCCCCAACACAGGTAATAACAGACAAAAAAAGCCCTATCTTACCTCAGATACACTCTTCACCCTACAGTCACCCTTTCTCTTTGTGTGTGTGCACCCTTTTGCATAACATTAATGGAGAGAGTTATTGATATTGCACTCAATAAAACACAACACGCATATCTGCTGCTGTTCAGTGCGGAAACATTGATGCTTTGTGTGTTTGTTGGACTGACCTTAGTGCCATATTCTTTTTTCTTCAGGAACAAGGCACACACACAAACACACACACACACACACACACATACACACACACATACACATGATGCAGCTGTTGGCCACATGGGCATCTGTCCCTGCCACTGGCAGCCACAGTCTGCTTTCCCATGATCCCTCGGGGCGGCAGTCTTGGCTCGGGCTCTGTTCTGTGGTTTATCTCCACCATTTGCTCATCCTCACACACTCCCTGATCTTTCCATCTCTATAGGATTCCTTTTCTTCACATCTCTGTCTATTTTAAGCATTGTGCATCTCATTTTATTTGGCACATATCCCGTCTGTATTGATTGGCGTGCGTTCTCAGCGCAGATGTGTGTGTGGCACCGCCTGCAGGTCTGTCTCTGTCTAAAGTGTTATTTATGGATTTTAACGGGCACTTTCAATTCAAACATTTCCTGATGTTTTCTTTTCTTCACCAGGGACTGATTGTCTATAGGTGAACTCATTAATGTCTTTTAGTTTCCTCTGGGCATGGCACTAAAGATTGCATCCAAACAACCTTCCAGTAACCAGATGGTCACATTAAATAACACAATGACCAAGTCTTTAGCAGACTGCCAGCTAACTTGTGCCACAGCCTGAGATCAGTGCATGTCGCCTGCTACAACAAAACTGAGGCGTAAAGGCTTTTAATTGGGATTCTTGGAAACAATGATTGTTCTAATGACCGTATATTCATCTGAGATGCATGAGTGTTTACGGAGTTCCTGTATAATTCAGTTCTGTGGTAAAACTGTTTGTCTTACAGTGTTGGCCAGAGTTCTTCTCCGCTTAACCTTAGGCTGAGAAGCTGTGTACATTCTCTTGGAAAAAAATATGGCATGAAAACAGAAACTTCTTTTCAGTTGGGTAGAAAGTTGCATTGTGAATCTTGTTGGCACATAATATTGTGTTTACTAAAACAGTGACATTGGTTTGACTCATTATCACTGCTGACAGGTCTTTGATTGACAGGTGGCAGATGACAGTGGTCCATTTGGACATTTTTTTAATAATTGACCATTTTTAAACTTAAATCCATGGATGGATGGATGGATGGATGGATGGATAGATAGATAAATAGATAGATGATAGACAGACAGACAGACAGATAGTTGGTTATTGATGATAGATAGATAGATAGATAGATAGATAGATAGATGGTTATATAGATGGATGGATGGATGGATGGTTAGATAGATAGATAGATAGATAGATATGGATGGTATATAGATGTTGGATTGATGGATTACATGGATGGATGGATTATAGGATAGATAGATAGATAGATATAGATATAGATAGATAGATAGATATAGGATAGATGGTTATATAGATGATGGTTAGATAGATAGATAGATGGATAGATGGTCATATAGATGGATGGATGGATGGATGGTTATATAGATAGATGGTTATATAGATGGATGGATAGATGGTTAGATAGATAGATAGATAGATAGATAGATAGATAGATAGACAGACAGATAGATAGATAGATTTTTTTATTCTGGTCTCAAGACTTGGCTTTGACATCTCACTTCATATGAATGACACCCTCTGTCAAGCACAAATCTTTTCAAAGCAGCTCATACCCAGCACTGTTTGATTGCTGTTTTCGGTCTGGTTTGTCCTCTTGCAGGCAGGCTGCCATTGTGTCTCTGTTCTGAGAAAGATGTATAGAGGACAATAGAGCTGTCCATTCCACAGGCAGCAGAGCAGCATATTCTGAGAAAGTTAGAGAACTCAGAGCTTGTAATTTCCACGTCTGTGTCATGGCTCTCTCTCTGCCAGTTTATCGCGCTCCAAACCTCTAATTTATCCAGATCAGATTTGCACATTCTAGTGGTTCTCATTCACTCACTGCCGCCCCATTAATTACAGAGCAGCTCTGCTATTTGCAATCTAAGATCTTGTTTCTTTTTTTCTTCCCTCTCCCACACCAATACTCATCACGTTGGGACAGTTTTTTACTTTTTTTCCTCAGTTTGTTTTGTTTTAAAACATATGAGAAGATGAAGTTTGCTAAAGACCAAATAGAATGTTCTTCTATGGCATCATAAGGGGTCGATTGACTTGAGCGTTTTACCTCAGATCAGCTGTAACAGTCCGACCTCCATTGTTTCGATGCCGGAGCACGGATGTAAGTTAGACGAGAATATCTCCAATTGAGCGATTGAGGTGTTCTGTTGCTGGATGTAATGATGAACATAGTGGTCGTCATTTACTCCTGACATCTGAGCTGCTGAAGATGCAGTGAATTACATTTGTTTGTGAAGGGAATGCACCTCCAGATCTACATACATGCGTCCATGTTTGCGCAAATCATTCATGATCCAGCTTCACCTACAGCAGAAGTGAGTAAGAGGTTTTTTGTAATAAATCTCTGCAATCACCTTTCCTAATAATGTGCTAGTTAGCAAGTTTCACGGCTAAATGCAGCTAAAGTAAACAGTCTCTTAGAGCAGCTCGTCACTCCACAGAGAGAAGAGAGGGGTGGGGCCAGCAGAGCTCATTTGCATTTAAAGGAACAATCCCTCGCAATGGGATGATTTTTGCGGAGCTGATTTTGACAAGGTAATAAGGGTGTTGTTTTACACAACCACTGAGAATTTTTAACAAAAGTATATTATAGGCTTTTCATTAAGACCCTAAAGAATCATATCAACTTGTGGAAAATGGGCATCCGATGACCCCTTTATGAACATTTTTGGATGCATCATTTTTAAGAATGCAGATAAATCTGCAACACAATTCCCAAACTTGTCAACTTCTTGTTTCCCAAACTTGTTTCACATTTTTTGCTTCCTAATGACCAGAAGCATTTACATGTGCATTTCATGCTTAACAATCATTAATTTTCAAAGCTTTTGGAATCATCAGTTTCCATGGAACTCTTGGAATGCAGTGATTATGGAATGTTTGGAACATTAAGTTGCTTCATGCTGGGAACCGGACAGCATCCTGTCAGAGATGCTTTTAATGTGTTTATTTTTTGCAGTTTTCTTCAAAGTTTGTTTTTATTTGCATCGTTGAGTATGTTTATACTGTAACTTAGGCTGTGTGAGCTGTTTATGTTATTAGGTTGTGTTTATTGAGTTTTAATTTTCAAATGTATTTCCATTTGTTTAGTTTTCATTCATTTTCATTTTTCAGTTTATTTGTCTTTTGTTTTTTATATGTTTTTAACATACATTATATAAAAACATGAAATACACATTTTTCATTTTCTATGATTTTCAAATACTTTGCAGCTTCAAGTAAAATAGCATGTTACAACCAGTTGTTTGATTTACATTTAACTTTTCAGTGAAGTTTTTTTTTTTGGTTTAAATTTCTCTGGAGAAAATGAATGGAGTAAAAAAAAAACTGCTGAACCGTGCCCGACTTCTATTAACACGATCTCTTCATACTTATCTTCCTGCGAGAGAGAGCAGATTACAGTAATGCAGAATGATCCTGCAATAAAAAAGATGTCCAGACTAGAGCAAATACTAGTTGTTGAATCATTAGAGAGAGAGAGTGAGTGTGGGTGTGTGTGTGTGTTATAAAGAAGGAGGATTCTGCTGTAGGATTCTTTCTTTTCTAACTCTCTCCTCTGGGTCACGCCCAGGGATTATAGGCTTTCTTAGTACACCATCATTAAGAGAAAGAGAGTGTGAGCCTTTCTCTTTGAGACAACGTATTAAAGCAGCAAAAAATTGCCTTTGTATGTGCCTGGAGAACTTGTGTTTAGAGTATGAAGCAACTCTTCCAGCCTTTTAGACATCTGTAGTGAGAGCTGATACATCCGTCTGTCCTTCCTTGATCCAGCAGGTGGATCTTTACTGAGAAACCAGGCTCACTGTTTACATTTTAAAGAGCAGGTCATATGGGTTTTAGGAAAATATATTTTTAGCAGTTTCTAACGTAGCTGTCCTTCAATGTAAACTAGCTGCTAAGTTGTTAATCAAAAAGTGCAATATACATAAAGAGTTGACTCAGGATCGCCTGATGATTGGCCTGCCCGAGAAATACAAACAGTTTGACCTGCCCACAAACACTTCCGCTAGTTACTGTGTTTACCCATTCTGCGCTGTGAAAGCACGTTTGTTTTGTTTTCATTGTCGAAAGATGATGGTGTGAAGAATCAATGGTTAAAATTCATTATTTCCACCATAGCACAACACTACAATTCAAAGCTTTTGTTGTTTGCTTCTCTAATATTGGCTTCTAGTCTTCTTTATTTGGACCAAACAAGCGTCTCCAAACCACAACCTGTAAGTATGATTGATATGTTATGTGTACATTTTCAAGTGAGTGCTCAAAATATCTTTTTTTTTGTGCTAATATGTGAGATATACCCAGTGTTGGGCATGTTACTTTTAAAAAGTAATTAGTTATAGTTACTAGTTACTTCTCACAAATAGTAACTGAGTTGCATTATTATAAAAGTAACAAATTACCAGGGAAAGTAACTATTGCGTTACTTTAGAAAAAATAAAATTAAAAATGTCAAATAACTTGGATGCTCCCAATATTAAATATATTAAATGAATGAAATTTAAATGAAATGAATGAAATTTTTAGTTGATATATATCTATCTATAAAGCTTAATGGCACAGTTTTTTTTTTTTAAATATCTGACACATAGCATCAGTCAAGCATTACAATCTGACATTATGATCATATAGCATTAAAGTTTAGTATTTAGAACTTTAGTAATTAGAATAACCATGTATGAATGCATATTTGTCATGTTGACTGAACTAAGATATTTTTTTGTAATTTGGTGTTTCTATAAAAAAGGGGGAAAAATAAAAATAATACTGATGACATAACAAAACCACTACAAATTCTACTGCTAATAACAATATAAAATGAGCTGTGGGTTCACATTGTCTGTGTTCACTCAAGCTGATTTGCTGAAATCAAAACAGGAACGATAATAGGTGAGCACCAGCCAATGAGATTGCCGTTTGCTCATTAGTTCTGCCTACTACCGGAGAAACCGGCAGTTCTTAAAAGCTGAAGAATTCCAAAGGAACTCTGTTATTTTGACAGGAAAATACAGCAAAGAATATCATTTACATGTAGCGTGTCAATTCTGTATGGTATATAAGACTCTCTCGCTCTGTATCTTTCTTTGTGTGTGTGTGAGACAAAGCGACGGCTAGTTATGTATCTTCACACTAGACGTTTACGAGTTTACACGAGTTTACGGTTCGTTAAATACAGGTATGCTGTGCATCCATTCAGATGAATTAAAAAATACAATTATAATATTTAAATTAAAATAATGCCGCATTTTATTGTCATAAAAAATAACACAGTAACGCCGTTTATTATAACGCCGTTATTCCCATCACTGGATATTCCTAGTGCAGCTTTAGGTTTCTAGGTAAACCACAATATTATTATTAAATAGTTCTGATAATTTGCTGTGAATCCACTCTTTTCTAAGAATGTGTCGATTAATGTAGACTGTTGTTCTAATTACTTTGTTCAATAATAATGTAACTTAGACATATTTTGGTTTACAAACTGTATGTTTCATCAGTTAGTCACATTAGCACTCACTAATGTATCCACCAATAATGTTTTGTTGTCTGTTTACAGTTTAGCAGCTAAACTTTAGCTGTGGGCACGATTTGCTTGCATAAGTGTTAAACAAAATGTTTTTATGTCATTATTTTAAGAACAGATTGGAGCACTGTATTATTGTTTTATTTAAAGGTGCATGAGGGTTGCCAGATTTTCCCAACAAAACCTGCCCAATTGCCACTTAAAACGCTTCGAGGGGGGGTTCCCCATTAAATGTCACGTTTCATGGTGTAAAATACACGCCTTTTGTCAGGGTTCCCCTGGTAAATTTGCATTCCAGAGACTAAATATGACGTTATTGGGGTTGCTTTACCCTGCAAACTTCCAAAACAACCACAGACTTGGCAACACAGATGGTAGCATTCGCTAACTTGCTCAAATGAGTCTCAAATTCATTTAGAGATAGTGATAGTTCACCCAAAAATGAAAATTCTTTCATTAATTACTCGCCCTCATTTTGTTTCAAACCTGTAATACATCTTCATCTTCATCAGAACACAAATTAAGACATTTTTGATGAAATCTGAGAGCTTTCTGACCCTGCAATAAACAAAGCAAATGACACGTTTAAGGCCAAAAAGGTAGTAAGGACATTGTTAAAATAGTCCATGTGAGATCAGAGGTTCAACCATAGATTTATGAAGCTATGAGAATCCTTTTTGTACACAAAGAAAACAAAAATAATGACTATTAATAAACATTATGGTTAAACCTCTGATGCCACATGGGTAGTGGGAAGTCGTAGTGCTGTCTATGATTAGAAAGCTCTTGGATTTTATCGAAAATATTTTAAGATTAAGATTACTCTCAGAATTTTCATTTTTGGGTGAACTACCCCTTTAATTGTGCATGTCGCTGAGCTGCTACTTTTATAGATTGTTTTTATAGTGTTAAGATTAATCAGCACATCAGGGGTTTTGGAATATGTTTTTATATTTTTCACAAGATGGTATTGTGTCAGAGTACAGGTATAGTTGTAGAAGACCATAAGCAGATAAGTCTGAGAGGTAAGATATTGGATACAGCTGAATTTTATATAATAAATGCATGTAGAAAGCAAATAGATTTTTGATTGCAATATGTTTACAGCATTGAAACTGATTAATTGGAAGACTTTGAGAAGCAACTCAATAACTACATTTCGAGCCAGGAAAGATTGAAAACCCACACTTCAAGGTTGGGCCAACAAAAAAACAAAATCTAATCTTCAGAATCTTTGACTATGCAAAATGCAAACTAAATATTGTTGCATCATTATTTAACCAGCCACTGGTCAGTGCTATGGCTATGGAAGTGTTTGTGGCGTGTAGGTTGTAGGAATGATTCATAAGCAACCTCCATTGTGCCCTTGGGAAAGGCATTTTAGTGTTACTTTGTGTGGTGGTATCATAACATGAGTTAATTTCATGCATTAGAAAACATTTTAATCATATTTATAGCTATAATCCAATAATAAAAAAGAGCCCCCACACAAAATTCAGTTAATGTTCGCAGCCACACACACAACCCAATATGCATACAGTATTTATTCTGTTTGTGCTCACATCACATCTTAAAATTGGGCGATGAATAATGTATTTTTAGTGTGTGGGTTGAAAATTCATGCTTTTTGAAATAATACTGGCAAATTTTTTTTGGAACAGCATGATAAGACGGAGAAAAAAAGGTGTACTGCTCTTGTAATTAGATGTCTCCTGTGTGTGCGTGCAGGTCTTTAGGACTTTTGGGAGAGCAGTTAACTTTCCTTTATGAACTGATAATTCTTTTTTTATCACTTGATTTTTCTTCTCCACCTAATAACTCCTCTCTGTTCTACTCCTCCTTTCACCCTGTGGCTTGTCCATTGCAGTAATTCAGTCCTGGATGGACGCTTCATTAGTGCGGTAGCTACTGTTCCAGAACCCAGAGGTGCCAGGAATAAATGTGTCTGCCCACTCGGCACTTCAGTTTATCCCTCAGTCTGGTCTTCAAACACAGCTCCCCAATTGACAGCGCACAAATTCAGCCTCAGTTGAATCAAAATGTTCTTCAGTGCACCTCAATACAAACCCTCAGGATCATCATTCATGGACAGATACCCTCAAGAACAACAGACCCCCAGGAACAATGTGCCTCAAAGCAAACCCTTAAGAACAATGTACCTCAACTTCAGTATAAGCCCTCAAGAACAACATTCCTCAGTCTCAATACAAACCCTCAAGAACAACGTTTTTCAACACAGACCCACAAGAAAAATGTACCTCAATGCCAAGCCTCGGGAACAGTGTATTTCAAACAGTGGTTACTTTTTTGAATGAGCTTTTATTATTAGATTTTCATTTAATTTTAATTTATTTTAGTAATTTTGTTTGCTTTTTTTCTTAGTTTAGTTTTGTATATTTGTGTTTAACACTAATTTATTTTTATTCTGTCTTTAGCTATTTTAATGCTAAACTTAAAAAAATCAAAAATACAGGAAAAAAACAGTAAAATGGTGAAATATTATTTTATTATTATTAACAGTTTAAACTAATGGTTTTCTATTTTTAATATATTTTAAAATATAATTTATTCCTGTGATGCAAAGGTGAATTTTTATCAGCCATCACTCCAATCTTTAGTGTTGTTGTGTTGCATATTATTGTTTTATTTATTTATTTATTTTGAACCTTTATTTTTTTAGGATTCTTTGATGATGAAAAAGTTAAAAAGTACAGTATTTATTTAAAATAGAAATCTTTTCTAAGTCTTTTCTTTCACTTTTTATCAATTTAACACATCCAGTATTAATTTCTTTACAAAAAAAAGAATAAAAATTTACTGAACCCAAACTTTTAAATGGTAGTTTTGTTACAAAAAATTACTATTTTAAATAAATGCTATTCTTTTTAACAGTATTTCACAGGTTTCACAAAGTTTCACAGGTTCCAACAAAATATTAAGCAGCACAACTGTTTTCAACACTGATAATGAATCAGCGTATTTGAATGATATCTGAAGGATCATGTGACACTGATACTGAAAATTCAGCTTTGCATCATAGGAATAAATTATATTTTAAAATATATTCATATAGAAAATGGTTATTTTACATTGAAATAATATTTCACAATATTGCTGTTTTTAGATTTTTGATCAAATAAATGCAGCCTTAATGAGCATAAGAAACTTAAAAAAAAAAAAAAAAAAAATCTCAACTTTTGAATGGCACTGTAAATATAGTCAATTGTCAAGGCTATGTTTTTAGGTTTTTCTTCTAATGTTCATATTTTATTTAAGCTTTGTTTCGATTACCAAAAATAAATGTTAATAGTTTTCGTTTTAGATAAACCGTTCAAACCCTCCAAAACAATGGCCCTGAAGTGTTGTACTATTATTTATATACTATTATAGTAATTATTATTAAAAATGATTTTTTTAATATATTTTTAGTTTTCAGTTTAATTGTAGTAGTTATGTATAGTGATATTTATTGTATTGCTATTTAGCTTTATTTTATTTTTATTTCATTTTTAGTACTTCACCTTAAGCTTATTTGTGACCCAGGACCACAAAACCAGTCATATGGTTATTTTTTTAATAACTTGAGATTACAACTATTACAACCGAGATACAACTATTTGGAAATCTGGAATCTGAGGGTGCAAAAAAATCTCAATATTGAGAAAATCGCCTTTAAAGTTGTCCAAATGTAGTTCTTAGCAATGCATATTACTAATCAAAAATTACGTTTTGATATATTTATTACTTAATAGCCTTGTGGGGAGTGTGCCGACATGCAGCGCTGTTGCGCTATGGGCGTCCCGAGTTCGAATCCCGGCTCGAGGACCTTTCCCGATCCCACCACGTTCTCTCTTTCCTACATTGCTGTATAATTTGTCCTATCGCAACAAGGCCAAAAATAAATCTATAAACAAATAAATAAAAATATCTTAATGGAACATGTTCTTTACTTAATATCCTAATGATTTTTGGCATAAAAGAAAAAAATCGATAATTTTGACCCATGCAATGTATTTTTGACTACTTGAGACTGGTTTTGTGGTCCAGGGTCATATTTATTTCAATTAGTTGCCAAGTCAATATTGTTTTCGTTCCTTTCTTTTTAAGATTTTTAGTTTTTTTAATTTGCATTGCGGGGCATCGTGGGTTCAAATCCCGGCTAGGGGATCTTTCCCGGTCCCGCTTCGCTTTCTGTCTGCTCTACACTTTCCTATCATAATAAAATTGGAAAACAATACAAATACACCAAAAAATACAAATAAAATAAAACAATAACTCTGACCTCAAACCTTCAAGAACAATAGACTCCAACAAGAACAATAAACCTCAACACACAGTAGATCTTCAGGGATAATCTTAATCCTAACACAAACATTCAGCCACAAAGTACTTCAAAAAGCACAATCTGCTTTATTCTCATCCCTTAGTCAGCTCCAGCACCGCTGTTTAAGATCTGCTTCCTTTTCCAGGTTGTCCTCATTCTCCTTGGGGCCATCCTTTCTTCCCCTTATTTTTCCCCTATTTCTGACTTTCTCTTCTCATATCTTTCTTTAATCCTCCCTTTGGTCTCACCTTAATCATGTATTCTCAAACCTTTCCTGTTATCTCTAATATAATTCTTACTCTCTGTTCGTTTTTTTCCTCAGACTATATTATTACATTATTGCACCTCACATTCATTCCGAACTGTCAGACTTTATTTTCATCTTTCTCATTTGACATTTACCAATATTCTCTACTAATAAGAGATCTCTCACCTATTCTTGTAGTATGCAAGCAGTTCAGTCACATTTCTCTATTGTTTCCTATAAGACTCCAATTAGCCTCATTTCTAACCCTCAGTTACACAGTATCTTCTCTATTATTATTCCAAAGCAGTGTTTTCTCACCCACTGTCTCATCAATACTCTCAAATATATCCTCCCTTCCCCTCCCACAGCACACACACCAACAATTAGACTTTATAATGTCTCATTTCTATCAGGGGATCTAGAAGTCCAGGCCGTATTGATCTCTTAAGCTGTCAGGACAGAATACCATCCGTGTCATGGCAAAGCCAAACAGTAGATTGAAGATTTAGCTTCCAAAAGAGCCTCAATAAGAAGCTGGTTACTGATGGGGCTTCATGGTGTAAATAACAGCTGATCTCTTAATGTTTTTGTCTTTCTCTTTCTTTCTTTCAGTTATAATGCCAGAGTGGTGGGCAATGGAGTTCGTGCTCAAAGACAGAATCCAGAAGTAAGGGTCAGAGGTGCTGACCCTCTGCTTATGGATGTCAAAAACAAGCTTGAGCTCTTCAACATGGTAAGGAACATCATTTAGTGACTCTACTGCACACACATATAAAGGGACATATAAAGGAACACTCCACTGTTTTTGAAAATAGGCTCATTTTCCAACTCACCTAGAGGTGAACACTTGAGTTTTACTGTTTTTGAATCCATTCAGCTGATCTCCGGGTCTGGCGTTAGGCAAGGCAAGGCAAGGCAAGTTTGTTTATATAGCACATTTCATACACAAAGGTAATTCAAAGTGCTTTGCATAAAAGGAAGTAGAATAATCATAAAAACAATAATAAAAACAATAATTCACAAAAGTACATTATCTGTAAATTGTTGTTCTGGAAGTGGACTTCTCCTTTAAAAGGATAGTTCACCTAAAAATAAAACATCTGATCAGTTATAAATCAGAGCAACAAGGTTGTTTATTATATGCATGTATTGAGCTAGTACAATAAAAGAAAACTGAACTTTTCCAACGCTAATCTCATCAGGCAGTGTGAAGAAATGTGCTGATGTCTTCAGAAACTTTTTCCTGTTGTTGTTTGTGATGTTCTGTGCTCATTCTGATAGACCTGATGGAGCAGTCATGCATTAGCGGTGTGGCAGAAAACAAGGGCAGATGGTTCTTTTTCAGATGTGAATTAAACAGCTCATCAAACTGATTCCGATGTTCTTTATTATAAATTAACTAACAGATGAAACCTCCACCTAATTAACGGCACCCAGTACAGACTCTGAGATGTAACAGCTTTGGCTGTGAAGGAAGGGAGTTGTCACAAGTGGAAGTAAGGCTGATTCTGATGGGAAGTAAAGAATTAAAGAGGAGAAATGAGGACCGGCAGGGGCTGTAGATTGAATCTGGGCGGACTGACCTAACAGAGTCATCTGACTGCCTTGTGAACTGGTGGCAGCAGTAAACAACGATGAGAACATTATGGCCTAATGCACACACACTGTACACACAGCGGCTTTAACTCACACAAATTGTGCATTGTATTCTGTTTGAAGTAGAATGAAAATAATCCAGTTCATCAAAATGATTATGAGCTATAAATTGATTTTTAAGTGAGTTATGTAAAAGTGGTAATTAAAAAAAAATGTTTTATTTAATGATTTATTAATGTTTTATTTATTTAATTACTGTCATTTAAGGTTTCACTATTATTTATTTATTTAGAATGCTAATATTTTATTGTGTTAAAACACAGTTGATTTTACTGTTTTGGGTTTGACTGTTCCCATTTCATTATTGATATTTGTAATATCTTGATATCAGAGCGCTTATTTCTGCCTTCCCTTTAAACTAACAGAGAAATGAAATCATTCATAGAAAATTACTGATAACGGAAAAGCATAAAATTTCTGTTGTGTCTCTCTCTCATCTTCACCTTTGTTTTACCCTGATAAAGTTATGAATTTCTTTTTTCCCATATGGTGAGAGAATTGCTCAACAGAAATATTTTATTTCCTATTCCGATTATGAATACTAAAAAACCACCAGAGGAATCTGCTGCGTTACAGTCTGAGCACAGAGAAAAAGAAAGAGAATGGAAATATTGATCCTGTGTACTTTGGAGGATTGAATGGGGAAATATGTGGTTAAAGAAACTGAGAGACTGACACAGAGAGAACGAGAGTGCTGAAAGGAGCAGAGGTTCAGAAAACAGGGCATTTTGGATGGCAAAGTGCGGTTTTTGTCATGCAAATAGCACGCTGGACACTCAAAGAGTTTCAGAATAAAAGATGATTTTCCCAGAATCCCCTGAGGCTCTGTGTGGCAACAGTCTGTTCTGTATCGCTCTGCCACATGACCTTCTTTCTTTCTTTCGTTCTTTCTTACTTTTTCTCTTTCTTTCTTTCTTTCTTTCTTTCTTTCTTTCTTTTTCTTTCTTTCATTCTTTCGCACTTTTGCAATTTCACATTTTCTTTCATACTTTCTTTCTTTCACATTTTCTTTCACACTTTCTTTTTTTTGCACACTATTTCTTTCACACTTTCACTCTTTCTTTCACACTTTCTTTCATACTTTCTTTTATTTGCAATTTTTTTCTTTCGTTCTTTCTTTCACACTTTCTTTCAGACTCTTTCGCACTTTCATACTTTCGCACTTTTTCATTTGCAATTTTTTTCTTTCTTTCGCACTTTCACACTTTTTTGCACTTTCTTTCACTTTTTTCTTTCACACTTTCACTCTCTTTCACACTTTTTTTTGCTCTTTCACACTTTTTTTGCTCTTTCGCACTTTATTTCGCATGTTCTCCTTTCTTTCTCTGTTTCACACTTTCTTTTTATCTTTCTTTTGCCTTTTCACTCTTTCTTTCGCACTTTTTTCTTTTGCACTTTCACTTTTATTCCACTGAGTATTTCTTTTAGTCTGTTTCACTGTTTTTCTTTCTTTCTTTCTTTCTTTCTTTCTTTCTTTCTTTCTTTCTCTTGTGATCTTTCACTCTTTTTCTTTCACTCTTTTTTTGCTCTTATTTCACTATTTTGCTCTTTCACTCACTCACTTTTCTTTTGCTTTCTTATTCGCTGTCTGTTTTGCTTTCTCTTTTCCTCTCTTCAGCTATTCCTTTCACTTTTTTTCTTTCACTTTTGCTTTAGCTCTTTATTTCTTTTGGTCTCTTTTTTGCTCTTCACCTCTGTCTCTTCACCTTTTCTGTAATTTTTTCATTTGCACATTCTTTCTTTTGCAGTTTTGCTTTCTTTTGTGCTTTCCTTCTTACTTTATTTCTTAGTTGTTCATTCTGTTGCACTTTTGGTGTTGTTTAAAACCATTATTAATGACATATTGTTTGCATCTGTTGTGTTTCATACATGACAGAAGGATGGAACTTCCATTTGTTACCTCTTAAGTGATAAACAGGTGTAATGTAATCGTTTAACTCTGTCTAGTTACAGTAGTTCACACTGATACTCACAGTGGTAAACACAGTTAATTTAACTGAAGTCAAGGTTTTGACCCAAGCAGTTGTAACAACTTTCACCCTTACAACGTTGACCATCCCTGACTTTGGCCTGATGTTGCTTCCCTCACTTTGATATTTCTGGATAGCAGCTGAAGAGGTGGGATCCACCCACACTAATTTGTTTGTGAACATAGCTGAATGTCTGGAGACCTTCAATCCAGATTCATCTCAGATGGGCCGGTCTCCACCTTAGCCCACAGTTTAAGCTCATTCCTGGCTGCACTCGTTGTTTGTAACATTGCAATTTATTACTCAAATGCAGGAAATGGCCGTCTGGAGAACTAGCAATTCAGACTGTTTCGGTTACAGGAGACTCGAGTTTGATGCATTCAAATGCTTCTGAAATCCTGCATATTTGCCGAAGCAAGTATGAGAAGCAATAAAATGTCACATGATTTTGGTTCAGTACTGATAACAGTCATTCGTAACCTATACAAACAAACTGATCTCTGTATTTTTTCAGAATATTTCCTAAATAATAAAAACAGGTGAATGCATTTGAATTGCATGTATCAATTTTTTAAATTTTATTATTATTATTTTTTTTGTTTAAAGCATAAATCTAATGCATTTTAGAAGGGTTTATGCTTTGAAATGACTTTTTAAAAATTAAAAATTAAATACAAGATGTAGTCTGAGAAAATTAGTCTTAACATTGTATGCAGGTTTGCATCAAGTAAATTTGTTTTAACAAAAATGTATTATTATTATTTATTATTTAAATTAATATAAATTCAGCAAATGTTTAAATAATCTCAAATATCAGTACTGAATTAAAATCAAATATTGATTTTTAAGGACATTTTTACTGAAAATGAAGACCAAAATACTGCACACTTGCACATGCGCATATGTAGTATGTGTGAAAGTCTGTGAAAAAGAGCAAAAAAAAAAGTCAGATTCCCTCTGTGGATGTTAAACTACACATGAAACAACCCAGCCATGGTGTGATGCCTGTTTTTCAGGTCACCGGTGGCCTGCCCCTCCCGTTAAAGCTCAATAAATACGTCTAATTCCCCGTAAATATCCCCGACAGGAATCTGGAGGACAGGCCAGCGGCACAGCTGCTTTTGGGTGTGGAGACACAATAGCATCTCTGTGCTCGGGGTGTGTGTTTGTGTGTTTTTCAGCACACATACAACATGTCATCACACTCATAAGTGTAAATGTGCACTAAAGGGAGGAGAGCTTTTCACTTTTCGAGTATCAGAATGGGCTTGTGTTGACCTGCGGCACTACTGTTCTCTAACACCTGCTGTACAGGAAGTCTGCTTTACTGCATTACAGAAAACCGTGGTTGGACTGCCAGTACATTTGGGTGGATTTAGCATCAGTAAAATGAATAGTTCATCCAAATATGAAAATTATGTCGTAAGGGTTTCGCTCTCATGCTGTTCCAAACCTGTATGACTTATTCTTTTCTGCCGTGGAACATGAAAGGAGTAATTTAATGAGCTGCTTCTTTCCAAACAATGAAAGTAAGTGGTGAAGAGGGACTCTAAAGCTCCAAAAATACTCATAAAAACCACCATAAAAGTGTTCCGTGGATATCTTTGTGAGAGGAACAGTCATTATTAAAAACGTTACTATGCATATTCAAATTGTAAGCATGAAAATTAGGCACTTTAGAGCAGAGAAAGCTTTTTTGGTTTGTCCCTAAATGTAAGTATCTATGTATCTTCATATAGTAAACGAGTTATATGGACTACATATAGGGTGCTTTTTAATTGTTTCAGTCATTTGTCTGATTAAGGTCAACACACATGCTGACCATTACATTTGGTTTATCACTTGACCTGTATCATTTTTTCTTAACAGTATCTTCTCTGCTGGCAGGGTATCAGGTGCGTGTGACCGCGGTATAGTGGTATTCTGTATCAAAGGCTTGTCTCTTGTCTGAGGCCTCAGGGAGAACAGAACACACTGTTTGAAGTAGGTAGAGAGATCTACAGCTCTGTAAAGAGCTCAGCACTGCCCGTCATGTATCTGAACACGTCTGAGTTCACTTTATGCATAATACAGTGCAGTGCAGTGAAGATAAAAAACTAGTGATTAAAAGAACCGTGTTCAGTGTCATTGCACTGTGATTGATATATGCACATCAGTTGAATTCATATTAATGAGCAGAGTAGCTTCTATACACTGAAATAATTTGGTGTAGGATTTACTTTGGAACAACTGTCACTTAGAAATTACTAGTAAATTTTATAAATACAAATACAGTTGAAGTCAAAAGTTTACATACACCTTGCACAATCTGCAAAATGTTAATTATTTTACCAAAATAAGAGGGATCATACAAAGAGCATGTTATTTTTTTTTCATTTAGTACTGACCTGAATAAGATATTTCACATAAAAGATGTTTACATATAGTCCAAGAGAAAATAAAAGTTGAATTTATAAAAATGACCCTGTTCAAAAGTTTACATACACTTGATTCTCAATGCTGTGTTGTTACCTGAATGATCCACAGCTTATTTATTTATTTTTTGGATTCATAGTTGTTCATGAGTCTCTTGTTTGTCCTGAACAGTTAAACTGCCCACTGTTCTTCAGAAAAATGCTTCAGGTCCCACAATTTTTTTTTTTTTTTCAGATTTTTTGTGTATTTGAACCCTTTTGACTGTATGATTTTGAGATCCATCTTTTCACACTGAGGACAACTGAGGGACTCATATGCAACTATTACAGAAGGTTCAAACGCTCACTGATGCTCTAGAAGGAAAAATGATGCACTAAAAGCCAGGGGTTGAAAACTTTTGAACAGAATGAGGATGTGTACATTTTTCTTACTTTGCCTAAATATCATATTTTTTTCATGTAGCACATCTAATACAGATTTGAAATTCCAAATGCATGTGGTTCTTTCTAAAAGCATCAGTGAGTGTTTGAACCTCCTGTAATAGTTGCATACGAGTGGATCTCAAAATCCTAGTCATTGTTGAAAAGGGTTCAAATACACAAAAATGAAGAATTTGTGGGACCTAAAGGGTTTTTCTGAAGAACAGTGGGCAGTTTAACTGTTCAGGACAAACAAGGGACTCATGAACATCTATCACTGAACAAAAAAAAAAAAAAAGCTGATGATCATTCGGGTAACGACACAGTATTGAGAATCAAGTGTATGTAAACTTTTGAATGGGGTCATTTTTATAAATAATAAACTATTATATTCTCTTGTGGACTATATGTAAACTTCTTTTATGTGAAATATCTTATTCAGGTCAGTAGTAAATAAAAAATAACATATATTTTGTATGATCTCTCTTATTTTGGTAAAATAATTGACATTTTAGCACTGCAAGGTGTATGTAAACTTTTGACCTCTACTGTAAATTAACAAATTTAATTAAATGTGGAATTTTGAAGCAGAAAATTTTAAATAGCATTTTCTTGTAATTAGTAATCGTTGTTTTATTTACAAACATT
This sequence comes from Labeo catla, assembly GCA_012976165.1. Classification (NCBI taxonomy): domain Eukaryota; kingdom Metazoa; phylum Chordata; class Actinopteri; order Cypriniformes; family Cyprinidae; genus Labeo; species Labeo catla. The sequence continues at coordinate 517,280 of VONZ01000382.1, forward strand.
ATTTGCAAAAAATAAAAAAAAAATATGTAACTTTCTTAAGAAAAATTTATTTGAAAGGCACATTTGTTTTTATTCTTATACCAGTACTGATACATCTATTAAATACTGTTTTTTTTTTTTTTTTGCAATTTCTGACAATAAAATTATAAAAACTATAAAACTATAGCCATTTAATACTTTCAAAATCTATCATTTTATAGGCACCTTTCAGCATTTTTACTTGCATTTTAATGGGTAGAGGGAGAAATTGTCTAGTTAATTTACTAGAGGGAAAGTATTTGCTAAAACAGAAATTTAGTGATATTTATGCTACAGTATATGCAAATGTGGTAAGAAAAATGAATTGTCACAAAAAAAAAAGATTTATTAAATTACACAGTATGCTTTAAAATGTTTATCTTTAAACAAATCACGCCGTTGGTTGACAAAATCATTTTGCTGTGGTGCATTAACAGTGCTCTTTAACTGTAATAAAACTGCTTGAACGCATGGCCTCTCGTGGCTTATTGCTTTAACTTCGAGCTGTGAGTGTTTCGAATCTGTGAGCACTTAAATAACTAATGCATGTGTTGCACGGACACATCTGTTGTAGCCTGTGCTGGCCTGGTCAACTCATTTGCAAGTCAATTTAGATAAAAGCTTCTGCTAAATGAACAGAAATAAATGTAAATGTGTTATTAATTAAATCTATGAAGAACTGTCTTTTTTCTCTCCTGCATTTCCTGTGATCATTAAATTCATAGTTGTTTATTTAGACAAACTGCCTCAAGAACTCCTTAACGGTTTTATAAAACATCCGCAGATTTAAAATTAGATCATATTCAGAATCAGTATATTATATTGGCTTAATATTACATTTAATCATTTATTGAACACTAATACTCCCATTATATTTTGTTATAACTTCATATTTATATCTCAGAAGTCACAAAACCTCATTACATACAGTAGAAGAATCAAGGTAATCCACAATCATGGCTTGTTGCTTTATGTAATGTCTGTATGGCTATAAATGGAGTCAAAAGCATTTAGATGGACATCTAATCTCTCACTCTGTTTTGTAAAGTCGTGTTCTGATGTTGTGGACAGCAGTATGACAAATCCTGAATCACACAAACATGCGAACAAAACAAAATCCTCTGCTTTCACAACAGGACGGATGACTTCTCTTCCTTTTTTCTCTCCTCATTGCATCTCACCTCTTTTCATCTCATCTCGTCTGCACTAACCTCTTATTCTTGTTCAGTCTGTACAGCTTTATTCTCGGTGATTCTCAGATGGTCATCTGGTTTGATCACATGCCTGATGGCTCACAGATCGCTTCTGACAGTGTTTTATCATGCTCAATTACTGTCCACTGGACGTTATTTCACAGTGCTACATGTGAAACCACGACTCCCTAACGGCTCCATTTGAGCAGCACGTCCTCTGCGTCCGCGGAAAATATGAGCGTGTTTGCCAGGCGCTCTGATGTCTGTGAAATCCCTTTTCCTTCAGGAGAGGAGGTCACTGACATGAGCGCTGTGCCACGCCAGACGCCGAGCTCTGTTTGTCCTGGAGACGTGAAGCTCAGAGCGAAAGAATGCAGCCGAAAGAAGCTGAGGGCATTCTGTGGCCTTCATAATGATGTGCGCACTCCTGTTTGTCACTCCTCTTCTTTCTTTCTTTCTTTCTTTTTCACACTTTGATTCTTTTTCTTTAACTTTTTTGCATGAATGAAAAACTTTTTTTGACGAAAAACACATATCAAATTAAAATTAGTATTGTTGCCTTGGCATTAAAATGACTAAAACTGAAAATAAACACTAAAACTGAAAATAAAATAAAATAAAATAAATAATCACAAAAGCACACAAAAAATAAAAAATTCAAACTTAAAAGAAAGTGTAAAATTCTTTCTTTCTTTCTCTTTCTTTCTTTCTTTCTTTCTTTTTCTTCTTTCTTTCACTTTTTCACAAGCATTAACTAAAACTAAAAAACTGTTAAAAACATAATTGTTTATTGAACTAAAGCTGAAATATAAATATTTGATGGAAAAACACAAACTAAATGAAAATTAGTAATGTCGCCTTAGCAGGTTGAAACATTAAAATGGCTGGAACTGGAAATGAACACTAATACTGAAAATAAAATAAAATAAAATAAAATAAAATAAAATAAAAATCACAAAAGCACATAAAAAATTTACAAAAAAATTGAAAATGTAAAATTCTTTCTTTCTTTCTTTCTTTTTCTTCTTTTTTCACTTTTTAATGAGCTTATTATCATTAACTAAAATGACTGGAACTGGAAATGAACGCTAAAACTGACAGTAAAATAAAATAAAATAAAATAAAATAATGGCAAAAGCACATAAAAACTTGAACAAAAAAACACTGCAACTAAAAATAAATTAAGCGTTAATAGTAATAAAATAATACAATAAAATATATATATATTTTTTTAAAAATACAATTTTAAATAAAATCAAATAAAAATATAAATAAATTAATTAATAAAGAGAAAGAAAGAAAGAAAGAAAGAAATGTCAAATGAAATATAATTTTAAATAAAATAAAATGCAATTTTAAATAAAAGTTTAAATAAAATAGTATAAAAATGTAAACAAATAAATAAATAAATGTCAAAAGCACATAAAATCTGTATAAAAAGTTCTGACTGAAAATGTACAAAAAAGGTTAATTTAGAATATAAATAAAACATATAATCGTAAATATAAATGTATATAAATTCTAAAATAGTATATAAAATGTAAAAAATACAAAAATAACAGCTCGTACATTTTTCACACTTTCTTGACTTGACTTTTTTTTCACATGCACTGCCGTTCAAAAGTTTGGGGTTGGTAAAATTTTTAGTGTTTTTAAAAGTTCTTTTATATTATTGCTGCATTTCCTTGATCAAAAATAGCCTGTATAAACAGTAATTGTGAAATATTTTTACTCTTCCAAATAACTGGATTATTTGAATATATTTTAAAATGTAATTTATTCCTGTGATGCAAATCTGAATTTTCAGCATCAACACTGAATTTTACTCCAGTCTTCAGTGTCACATGATCTTTCAGATATCATTCTAATATGCTGATTTGCTGCATAAGAAACATTTCTTATTAATATCAATGTTAAAAACAGCTGTGCAGCTTACATTTTTGTCCAGGATTCTGATTCAAAGCATTTGAAATGACCTCAAACTATTGAACAACACGTCTCTCTTTCTTGCTTGTCTTTTTCTGTTTCTGCCCCATTTGTCTGTCTATCGGTCTCTCTCTTTCCATCTTTCTGTCAGCAGTCTGTTGTTCTGGTCGTCATGAGGTGATGGAGTCTGGCTCAGTGAGGGTGGGACTGTCAGCTACACACACTGCCAGTGTATGTGTGTGTGAAAATGAGAGCGCAGAGCTCAACCTAAGCAGCAGAAACCCTCTTCAGGGAGTCGTGAGAAAGAAAGCTTGGCCTTGCACACACACACACACACACACACACACACACACTGCTGCTCTGTTGCCCTTTAATGTCTTAAGAATGTCTTCTTGCATGTTTGTCAGCTCTCTAGTGAGCTATTGTCCTGCTCTCACACAGATTTATAAACCTGATCGCTTTCTCTCTCCCTCCTTCTGTCTGCCTCTCTTCCCTTTTCACTCCCTCTCTCTCTAGATGCCAGTGTGTGGTAAATATGCAATATTTTACTCTCATTTTGGTCATTAACTCCTGGAATGTGTTTTCTTGAGCCCTGCTGGGGTTTGTTCAACAAAGCCGCATGAGCTATTAGCCACTAACACACATACATACACACCTCGACCTGCTCTTACCACAGGATCAGTCACTCTGGAAACTTTGCAGTAAATAGAAGTTTAAGGCACATGAGAAGGAATTTGATCTTGTGCATTCCACTGGACCTGTGTGTGTGTGTTTATATTTTTGGGAGTTGGTGCATTGAAAACTTTTATAGACTAAGTACCTGATTTGTCTCGTATGATTCTGCAGTGGAAAAGAGAGACATTATTTCCTTCCTCAGGCATTCAGTCTGTCAACGTCTCTGAGCTTACAAATGACATATTTTAGCACATGAACTATGAGATTATCATTTAAAAACTGTACAAATAAACCTTATACACTGGCTTCATACAGGCAGGCAGCAAATTGCTGTTTTTTTTATTTACAGACTCAAGTCTGGTTTGTTTTGTAGTCAAAATAAAAAACCAAACACACTTGAAATCTGATGTTTACAACCCTGATCCAAACCACATCTGTATGTGGTTTGAAATCCGATTAAAATCAGATCTGGGAAGTATAAATGGTCATATTGGATTTCATGTTGTTTTTTTCATCATTCATGATTTCTTCAATCTGTCAGATGATTTTTTTTCTGTTCACTGTCCACACCAATAGTGTGCAATAGTGACATTACCAGCTAAACAGAACACACTTTTTTTTTTTTTTTGTTAGTTTGATGGTTTGTTTGCTTGTTTTTTGGCTTTTTCCCATTTTATACAAAGAGGCAGTGAGTAGGAGGGGGAATGAGGATTGGGAAATGGCAAGCTGAATTTACGCTTTGCTTTTTTGTTTTTGAAAAAAGTATTTTTACCAGTCAGATGTGTGCATGGGCAAAGCAATCAACGTGACAAAATAAACAAACAAACAAAAAAACTTAGTAAAAATGTTTATAATAAAGACTTTTTTCTCATTTTAAACAAGATGGTTTTACTTAAGCAAAATTCCACTTTTGTTTTTTAGGTCAAATTGATTTATTTTTTTTTAAATATTTGTAATTAGTGATAATTTGTAACTTGTAAGTGTAATTTGTAAGTGTAAGTAACAGTAAAGAATCAAGACCACAAAAAGACCACAAAAAATAAAAGAAAATAGAAAAGAAAAGAAAAGAAAAGAAAAGAAAAGAAAAGAAAAGAATAGAAAAGAAAAGAAAAGAAAAGAAAAGAAAAGAAAATATAATATAAAATGAGATAATAAAATATAAAATAAAATAAAAAAATACATAAAATATAAAAAAATGATAAAATAGAATAATCGAAGAAAATAGAATATAAAATAAAATAAAATATAAAATAAAATAAAAAATACATAAATATAGAAAATAAAATATTACAAAATAATAAAATATAAAATATAAAATAAAGTATAATATAAAATAAAATTCAATAAAATAAAAAGAAAAAAGAAAAATGAAATTAAAAAAAATAGTAAAATAAAAAAATAAAAAAAATGAAATATAACAATGGGAAATTAAATAAAATAAATAAAAAATATCATAAAATAAAAATAAAATGAAATAAAAAATAAAATAAAATAAAATGTAAAATAAAATATCAAAAAATAAATAAAATGAAATAAAAAATAATTAAATAAAATGTAAAAATAAAAATCTAAAATAATAAAATAATAAAATAAAATATAAAAAATTAAAATATAAAATAAAAAAAATAAAATGCAAATAAAAATAAAATAAAATGTAAAAAAATATTTCAAAAAATGAAATAATATAAAATAATAAAAAATGAAAAATAAAAGCACAAAAATACAGTTTTGTCATCACAGGAATAAATTACATTTTTAAATATATTCAAATAGAGAACATTTATTTTAAACTGTAATAATATATCACAGTATTTATGTTTAACTGCATTTTTAAGGGTAAATATAAATATGTGACCCTAATATGCATTTTAATAAAGATGTTCAGGTATTTTCATTGGGCAAAATATGGTGTAAAACTATTATTTATTTATTTATTTATAAATAAATGAAAACTGTTCATGTAGATATTCAAATGAACTTATCTCAAAAGTAACCCTTTTAGGAACGCTCCCCATTGCAATATTAAACCTGGAGGCTGTCCGATCTTACTTTGGAAACATCTTCGAGCAGATGTCTGGACTGGCTGTGATTGTTGCTCTCTTAGGATGTGAATTTTGGCCGTGATCATTTGTGAACAGGAAGAGAGGGACACACACAAGCGATGGTTTTAGCTGCATGTTGAACTCCCTTTATACCATCTGTCTTATGGAATATGTAAAGTGTGAGTTAGATGTCCTATGTGACTTCCATGTTTGCACAGTCCTGGTAGCCATACTCAAAAATGCCTGTAAGTTAACTTCAGCTAACTTTGTTGACAGAGACTGTTAGCCAAAGTCCAAATGTTCTCAAGGAATCAAATCCATCACCTTTATTTTGAGGTTAAGCTTATATGCTGTTGATCGCCATAAACGGTTTGTGAAACAAAGTTTAAACACATTTAATTAATCTCAATCTAAAGTGTCAGCCTTGGCATTTCTAGTTTAGAAAATGTGTTGCGTTGTTTGTCGTTTACAGAATTAGAAAGAGAGGCTGAGATAACTGGGCCTTCAGCCAGTTAATAAACCGTAACCATGGTCACTGCAGTCTTTCATTCTTTAATTCTTTACAATGTGTCTAATTAAGAGAGCTTTAGCGGGAAATGAGTCCAGAGCGCTCTTATTAAATGCGTTTTAGACTCTGCCCGTATTGGTAGAGATCTCCATAGGTTTGCTGACTCAGTCACGACACTGCCAGCCAGTCCATTAACACACGCATGTGTAATTAAATTATTCATTTGACTACTTTGCATGATTGCAAGGTTAATTGGCCTGTAAGGGCTTTGATCAAAAATATTCGTTTTTGAAATTTGTTTATAAGCAGTGGTTGACTTTTATTGGAGCTAATGGACTACATGAAGCGCAGATGAGGAAATGTGTTTACTTAAAAACTTGATTAGTTGTTCTCTTTGCACAGTTAATCCTGTTTCTTTTGTGGGAATGGTTGGGTTGAGGTCTTCAAGTAAACGTCAGTTTATTTGGTTTATACTGAGTAACATTTGTCATATTCTGTCTTTAGTTTTGAATGACCATTTTCTACCCACTTTTGTCCTTTTGATATGAGCTGTTTTTGTTTGTATGTAAATGGCCTCCATTATGACTGGCAAACATTGACTTAATATTTTTGTTTGAAGGATAAATGTGGGCGGTCATAATGCTAATGTGTTATGATACATATACATAACACTGAATACCCTGAATGAACAGGCAACTTTTTGCTTAACATACGAAATAAATTAAAAGCACATAAAGTTGAAGTCAAAAGTTTACATGCACCTTGCAGAATCTGGAAAATGTTAATTATTTTACCAAAATAAGAGGGATCATACAAAGTGCATGTTATCTTTTATTTAGTACTGACCTGAATAAGATATTTCACATAAAAGACATTTACATATAGTTCACAAGAGAAAATAATAGCTGAATTTATAAAAGTGACCCTGTTCAAAAATTTACATACGCTGATGTGTGTGTTGTTTCTTTTTTTTTTTTGGTTTAGTGATAGTTGTTTGGTTTAGATGAGTCCCTTGTTTGTCCTGAACAGTTAAACTGCCCGCTTTTCTTCAGAAAAATCTTTCAGGTCCCACATATTCTTTGGTTTTTGTGTATTTGAACCCTTTCCAACAATGACTGTATGATTTTGAGATCCATCTTTTCACACTGAGGACAACTGAGGGACTCATATGCAACTATTACAGAAGGTTCAAACGCTTACTGATGCTCCAGAAGGATAAACCATGCATTAAGAGCTGGGGGTGAAAACTTTTGGAATTTGAAGATCAAGGTAAATTTATCTTAATTTCTCTTTTGGGAAACATGTAAGTATCTTCTGTAGCTTCTGAAGGGCAGTACTAAATGAAAAAAAAAGATGTTTAGGTAAAATAAGAAAAATGTATACATCTTCATTCTGTTCAAAAGTTTTCACCCCCAGCTCTTAAGGCATTGTTTTTCCTTCTGGAGCATCAGTGAGTGTTTGAACCTTCTGTAATAGTTGCATATGAGTCCTTCAGTTGTCCTCAGTGCGAAAAGATGGATCTCAAAATCATACAGTCATTGTTGGAAAGGGTTCAAATACACAAAAACGCTGGAAAATTAAAGAATTTGTGGGACCTGAAAAATTTTCTGAAGAACAGCATGCAGTATAACTGTTCAGGACAAACAAGGGACTCATGAACAACTATCGCTGAACAAAAAAAAACACAGCTGTGGATCATTCAGGTAACAACACAGTATGTAAACTTTTGAATGGGGTCATTTTAATAAATTAAACTATTATTTTCTCGTGTGGACTATATGTAAACATCTTTTATGTGAAATATCTTATTCAGGTCAGTATTAAATAAACAATAACATGTATTTTGTATGATCCCTCTTATTTAGGTAAAATAATTAACATTTTACAGATTTTGCAAGGTGTATGTAGACTTTTGACTTCCACTGTTCCATTAGAATTAAGTACTACCTTAAAACTGTGGATAGTTGGTTATTATTAAAGTGATGAAAAGTCTGTCATTAATTACTCACCCTAAAGTCATTCCAAACCTGTAAGACCTTTGTTCATCTTCAGAACACAAATTAAGATATTTTTTTATGACAGCAGCGCAACTACCACATTTAAAACCAAGAAAGGTAGTAAGGACATTGTTAAAATAGTCCATGTGACGTCAGTGGTACAACTGTAATTTTATGAAGCTATGAAAATACTTTTTGTGCACAAAGAAAACAAAGGTAACGACTTTATTCAATAATTTCTTCTCATCTGTGTCAGTCTTTGACGTGCATTCACAAGAGTACCACACATTGTGTTGCTGTCTATGCAGGGTTAGAAAGCTTTTGTGTTTCATCAAAAATACCTTAATTTGTGTACCAAAGCTGAACGAAGGTCTTATGGGTTTGGACATGAGGGTGAGCAGTTAATGACCGCATTTTCATTTTTGAGTGAACTATCCCTTTAACACATCAAATTACATGCCGTTTCATACTTACTGGAAAGCCAGTGTATGGGTTTCTTCGACAATTACTGTAGTGTTATATCATTTCAATACAAAAATCATTGTGCTCTTTCAATCTGTCCCTTTAATTGGATCAGTTCTCATTTGTCTTTGACATTTTTTTTTTCATCAACAGCTGTGTGCTTTCTGGTAATTATCCATGCCTTTAATAGTCTAAAAAAGAAGAATAGTCAGCTAAAGAGCTTCCCATTCAAAACGTCACTTGTCTGTTTACATGGAGAATAAACTTAACTTTGTTTGGGAACTTTCTATTAAGAATTGTGCAAAAATGCAAAACTGCGTCATTTGTGAACAGCCACTCATTCTTTTCTTATTGGTTAACAAAAGTTATTCCATCACACAGCTAGGAAAGACTGTGCTGGGTAGTTCTGTGTTGCACATTTATTGATTGTGTGAAATCATAATCAGTTCCACTAAAATCCTGCAGGCTGGGAAACAGTCTTTGTATAGTACATCCAACACTTTTATTTCCACAGAGCAGAGACAATCCGGTTTTCCATGATCTTTCCATTAATATGCTGGGGTTGAGAAGGTGTGTGTGTGTGTGTCTGTACCAGGTTGAGCAAGTGTACATTATGTCTATTGATAGTGCAGCAAGGCATGTTCTCAATGCAGGAGTACGATGTACCTACCAATAAAATAGATTTGCAGACAGGAATAGGTTTGGCATCAGGATGCTGAAAAGCATCTGTCAGCATGATCAGGAGTTTCAGATGAAGCATTATGAGAATAACTTTACCTGCACGCTTCACTTGTACACTCAGCCTTTAGATACGTGGTTATCTGGTAGGTCACAACCTACAAATGGCTCACATGGCTTTTCTAATAATGTCAGCAGTGGAAAAAATAGAAGGTGAATGCAAATAAACTCCCAGTAACCATGTAATATGATTATGTGGGAGTTATTGTTTGCATTTGCCACCTCCTTTTTTTTTCTTGAATATAAAATAAGCTTTTTTGTAGTATTACTAGGGGTTCAAGCATGTAGCGCTGAAACCCTATTGTAATCGTTAGAATAGCCAAGGATCAGCAATCTCCATGTAAAACTAATCGGGCAGACCAAACCGTAAGTCATAGAGACTTGAAATTTGAAGGGACGGTAGTGCTCACACCGTCTACAATGTCACCAAGTCTTGCCCCAATTGGCCTGATGGGGGCGCTACAGCAAACAAAAGTATGAAATCACTCATAACTCATACCGTTTGCCACAGGCTGAAGTGTCTTATGTCATTGGAATCCCTGACTCACGTCGGACAAAGCGTGAAATTTTGGGGTATTTTGCTTTTTTTGAAAAACCTACTTTTGTGATCTAGTCCTAGGTTTTTTCAGAAAAAAACAGAAAGATTCCCTGGAGAGTGAATATCAGTAATTATCAAAAAAAGTTGAACTTTCGACTCTCAATATGCATTGAAAAAAGTCGTGGCACTTGGCCACCTGGTGGCGCTATAAGGGAAAAACATAAAAACTGCCATAACAACTCAACCGTTTGTCCTATTGATGTGAAAATCGGTACGCACGGTCTTGGTCTAAAGTGCCACAAGTGTTTATAAGGACATTTGTGTATTTGAAAACCATGATAACCATAGGCAGATGAACTTTGAGCACCAATCGGAATGAAACTCAGTGGGCCTGTTTGAGTCACGGCCCTAAAGGTCAGTGAGAAATTTGAAAGAAGTTGTCCACTGGGGGCGATATCGCATTTTTCAAGGAAGTAAGTGATTGTATATTCCACGGTTTTTCACACATACGCACGATATTCGTATCATACGATAGACCTCCTCGTTAAAAACAATTTTGCCTCTAGAACCACTGCTGTCAATCAAACCATTAGTTAAATTATGTGAAAAAACTACTTTTGCAAACTAGTCCTATGTTTTCACTCAGTCTGGAAGAAAAACACTGCAGTACAATTCTCTGGACTCTGTAGATCAATAATTATCAAAAAATTGTAAAATTAACCCTTTGGGAAGCTATAACAGGGTCATTTAAAAAAGGGGCCTGTCCAAATATACCCAAAAGCCTATAAAGCCTAAACGAAAACTCAGAAATTTACAAAACCTGGTGAGCACACAACAGGTGATTCAAAACAAGCATGCAAAGTTTTAGGGAGATCGGACCACAGCTGCCATTATAATAGTTAAAAAGGATTTAAAAATGCTGTTTGCTTATGGTAAATTACCTCGAATTGCAGAAAATGTTAATATGTTCACGCATACACCATTTTTATGTACATTTTGTATGATAAACCATTGTAGTACTAGATTTGAAAACTGGGTTTTGAAGCAAAACCAGTTGAGAACCACTGATAAAGACTGTACATGTTAACAAATTTACAAATGATTTGCAATGCATTGATTTAGAAAGACCATCACAGATTAAGAAGTTGTTGTAAATCCTGAAAACTGTAAAATTAAAAACCCACATTACTAATATACTATAGTATTTAATATTTTGACTGAGCTTTTTTATGTTTTGTTTAAATTTTAATTTTAGTTTGTTTTAGTAACTTTTATGTGCTTTTGTCATTAGTTGTTGTTTTTTTCTATTTAGATGTATTTTTATTTCAGTTTTAATTTAAGTAATTTTAGTACTTTGACTTAAACTTGTTTTTCAATTAGGTGCCAAGGTGACATTTCTAATTTTCTGTTTTCTTAGTTTAAGTTTTCCATCTAATGTTTAAAGTGTATTTTATGGAAGCCCGTTTCCACCACTGAATATAAAATAAAAAAAGGTAGTTGCGACTTTTTATCTTGCAATTTTGACTTTTTTTCTCAGAGCTACGAGTTTATATCTTGCCATTCTGACTTTATAATAAGAATTGTGAGATAAACACGCAATTCTGATAAAATGTTTTTTTTCCCCTCAAAACCTTCACCTCAAAACAATTGCGAGTTTATATCTTACAATTTTACCTCCGCAATTGCAAGTTTATGTGCCGCAATTCTGACTTTATAACTCATAATTGCAAGTTTATATCACGCAGTTCTGAGAAAAAAAAAAGTCAGAATTGTGAGATAAAAAGTCTCAATTACCTTTTGTTTATTTTTTATTCAGTGGCTGAAACCGGCTTCCATAGTGTTGTATTTCAGCTTTAGGTTAAAAAAAAAAGTGATTTTTAGTAGTTTTAGTTGGTTATTTAACAATAACGACACGAAAAGTGCAGCTCAATGACACTCTCATGTGTATTGGGAACAGCTGCTTCAGTGGTTTTTATGTTTGTGGCTTTGCAACTCAGATTGGAAAAAACCTAAAACAGAACTAAAAATATTAATGAAATCAGCACTTCCATATGAGGTCATTAATAAGGAACGGAAAAGGCTTGAGTTTGTGCATGTTGGTGCATTTGCGGTGTTGAAACACTTCCCCCAGGGCACCAGTCGAGGTCACGAGTCATCTTCAGCGTTCGCGTCAGTCTGCGTGTGGCCATTTTTGAAAGGCATCCCATGTGCTTTGTCAGGACAAAGTTAGAAAACCGAGCAGTGAGGGCTGAACCATGTGTATGGAGCCGTTGTCATTACTGTCCATTAATATCATCTATATATTTATCTGTCTGTCTAGCTCCTGGCCAACCTGCTATATTTATATCTATAGCTTCTCATCTCTAGCTGACTCGTAAGCCCTGGGCGGGGGGGTGAAAGGTCACGGCGAGCGTGTGCAGCCCGCCTGCTCCTGATTGTGCTGACTCAAAGGTTAATGGGTCATGTGAGTTTGCCCTTTACATTGACATTTATTTCCCCAGTGGGCACTTCTGTGCAGAGTGACTTTCAAGGAATTGTATATGGGAGTGTGTTGTGACATTTAGTCCTCAGCAGGTAGCGAAAGATTAAAATCAAATGCTTTACCTTGCCAGGCTCAAAATCTTGTACTGGACGAGAAGGAAACTCTAAAGTGAAATGTCAGTGGAAAGATTAATATGACAGTGGAGTGGATTTGACTGGATATAGGTCTATAATGGGGTCCAAAAGTCTGAGACCACGAGTTAAAATGCTTCTGTGATGTGTTTTTAATATAATCTGAATGAAAAGTTGAGTGAATAATGTAAAACTTTGTATATTTCCAGGTTGAAACAAAAAATTCCAGGGTTTTTGACTCCACTGTATGTATAGTCTCTGTGTGTAGGTTAAAAATATCTTTGCTTGTGCTATAGAAAACCAGTTTCACCCGTCCTCTGGAGCAGCTCTGGCCCGAACCCAGTGCTGGAGGTGACCAGGGCTAGATTTAGAAATGCCAAACTCTCTCTGTTTGCAGATATGCCTCGGCCAGACCTGTCGGTTAATCCTCTGGTTATGCTAGCTGTCTCTTAGAGAGTTAAGAAGTGAAATGACAATCCAAGCCAATGTCCAAAATTAAAAAAAAAAAAGAGTTAAATGAGCACAACACATCTGAATTTCCTTTGTCAAATCTGCACTTGATACAGAAAATGTAGTGCTGTGATGCAAAACTGAATTTTCAACAGCCATTTACTTGTCTTGAGTGTCACATGATCCTTCAGAAATCAGTCTAATATGCTGATATGCTGCTCAAGAAATATTTCTTATTGTCAGTGTTGAAGTTACATTAATACTGCTTAATATTTTTGTGGATATTTTCCCCCCCTACGATTCTTTCATGAATAGAAAGAACAGAACAAAAGAACAACATATGGAGTTTTGGTCAAAAGTTTACATACACTTTGCAGAATCTGCAAAATGTTCATTATTTGACCAAAATAAGAGTAATCATACAAAATCAAAAAATGTTATTTTTCATTTAGTACTGACCTGAATAAGATATTTCACATAAAACACATTCACATAAAGTACACAAGAGGAAATATTAGCTGAATTTATAAAAATGACCCAAAAGTTTACATACACTTGATTCTTAATGCTGCACTGTAAAAAAAAAAAAAAAAATTGTCAACTTGAAATAATTTGTTTGTTTGAAATGTTAATTTGTGCTAAGTGATAACTTAGATATTTTTGTTGTCTAAACTTACAAATTTAAGGCAGCCAAGTAACAAATTATTTTTAGTCACAGTTTATTTTTTACAATGTGTGTTGTTACCTGAGCGATCCACAGCTGTGTTTTTTTGTTTAGTGATGGTTCTTAATGAGTCCCTTGTTTGTCCTGAACAGTTAAACTGCCTGCTGTTTTTCAAAAAAATCCTTGAGGTCCCACAAATTCTTTGGTTTTCCAGCCTTTTTTTTGTATTTAAACCCTTTCAGACAATGACTGTATAATTTTGAGATCTTTTTCACACTGGGGACAACTAAGGGACTCATACACAGCTATTACAAAAGGTTCAAACAGTCACTGATGGTCCAGGTCAGTACTAAATAATAAATAACATACATTTTGTATAATCCCTCTTATTTTGGTAAAACAATTAACACTTTGCAGATTCTGCAAGTGTATGTACTTTTAGACTTAAACTTGTTCACTGACAAATATTTTTTCCAAGTTCCTTCTTTTTTTTTTTTTTTTTTTTTTTTTTTTTAAATATAGCAAATTATCAACAAATGTTGTTGATATTCCAATACACACTGTCACATGTTCAAAATTTGATTCATTTGATTTTGTCTGATTATGTATAATGTACACATGGCCTACATTTTATACTGAAAAATACTGATGTAATATTTGTTTTTCTTTTTTCTTTATAGGAGATCCAAGAGGTCATGCCGGGTGTAGGGCACAGGGAATCCTGGGACGAGACGGGCAGTGGGGAGAGCAGTGGCGAGTGTGATGATGAAGACGGTTGTGAAGGTTCTGGAGAATCTGTGGCATCTCCCTGTGAGTTAACAAGCAAAATCTCCCCTATTTCATGACCGGTTTGTGCTGGTTCAGTGTTGTTCTATCTGGCATGATGGCCTTTTTTGTAAACTGTTTGACTGCTAGACGCTGGTTAAGATAGTTTATCAACCTGGTTGGGACACCAGAGTCCAAAATAGATAAGCTATTCAGGTTTTTATAATGATTGCTGGTGCCACATTTCCTGAAGGGTGGCTTGTACCTCTAATGAGTGATGAAACAATGTAGTTGTTTTAGTTTGGCTGGTTAGCGTGACCTAATTCACCCCTGCTGGTAGATGGCATAACTACATCATCTAGTTCTAAAAAGATTAGTTCTAAATCTTTCTCCATTGGCATTCAAAATTAGCCATTTAATTTTAACGATTATCAGTTTAATCATGAATGTAGAATTATTTTATTGATTTAGCAATTTAAAAATTTGTTCACTCCTGAATTTCCTGATAATTTGCTCACCCCCATGTCATCCAAGATGTGCATGTCTTTCTTTCTTCAGTCGAAAAGAAATGAAGGTTTTTAAGGAAAACATTCCAGGATTCTTCTCCACAAACCTGTAATGGACTTCAACGGGTTGAGTCTTTACAAAAAGGTCCAAAGTTTCATTGCAGCTTCAAAGGGCTATGCACGTTCCCAGCCTGGGATTAAGGGACTTGTTTAGCAAAAACATAATAAAAATTTGTATACTTTTTAACCACAAATGCTCGTCGCTTCCATGACTTCATGCATACATGCGCGGTTTGTTCTTCATCTGTGTACTCTAGTTCAAAAATGTATGGTAGGGTGAAAAACACCATCTCATTTTCTCCTCCAACTTCAAAATCGTCAGACATTGTTGTTTTATGTTTATTTGTAAAGGGTGTTTGACTTTCTTTGCACGTTCACTTTGTAAACAGTAGGTTGGTGCTTCTGCCTACGTCACGCGTGACCTTTCCAATGTCATTACTTAATGTGTGAAGTCGTGGACGAGCATTTGTGGTTAAAAAGTATCAAATTTGTAATTTTTTTTTTTTGGAAAACAACAGATCGTTTTGCTAGATAAGACTTTTATTCCTTGGCTGGGATTGTGTAGAGCCCTTTAAAGCTGCATTGAATCTGCAGTTTGGACCTTTATCCTGTTGGCTCCCATTGAAGTCCACTGTATGGAAAAAAATCCTGGAATGTTTTCCTCAAACCCTTATTTTCTAATTTCTAATGAAATTGATTTTTTATTTTAATTTTTCTTTGCTAGCATTAACATCACAGCTCAGGTTGGGTACTAAGAACTGATGTGTTTTATGGTACCATCAACCAATCAGCGTCATTTTCCTGTGGCTTTAGAGTGATTAGTCACCTGCAATTAACTCCATTAACTAGCTAAAAAAATCTCTGATGGATGATTTCAAATTGCGTTTTTTTTTTTTTAACTCCTGCTCCAGCAAAGCAACTGCCCTTGAGATGAATGGAAATGCTCACATATATTTTTATCCAAGTATTATAGACCTCCTTCTTAACCTTTTTTTATTCAGGATGTGTTAGGATTAGTAATGTTAGCGTTAGTACTTGCATGGAAAATAATTTTAGAGCCAAATTGATTCCCAGAAGAAACTTTGCAGACCTCACAAAAAGCGTCACGTTATGTCATCTGTATACTCAGGTGTTGAAATGACCACAGAGACCACCCAGGGGTACAGAGAGATTGTATGACCTCCTCTGACTGTCTCAAGCGCAGGTGCTGAGGTGGTACCTGCCATTCCATCATCGCTAAAATGGCCACTAAATGGCCTCTCTTTTCCGCCCGGAGCCGTAACACATGACCCACGGCTCCACGCCCACGTCTTTTTGACTGGTATTCACCGCAGACCGAATCTGTGTAGCATTTCTCAATCACTTTGAAACCCAATCTTCACTCATCACTAAAATCACCCCGCTGGGCCCTCCGGCAGCCATCTTGCTCTCCCGCACCCATTTCCCCTAATCTGCGGTTAGCGCTCCAGGGTGCCACACATCAAAAAAACACAGGGTACAGGAAGAAGAGAGGGCGTCCCTTCATCACCAGCTGAAAAACATTCCAGGGTAGAAAGAGACAAGGTCAATGAGAGCAAAAGTGTTTGGGAGAGGAGATGAGATTTCAAGAATGATGTCCATCCATCACGCTGCATTTCTCAAAAGGCCACAAGTCCAACTTTAAAACCTATGACGCCTGTAGGATTGATTGCATCTCTCAGACAGTAAGACTGCTATGGCGGTGTACTTTCAGATTTGTAACTCATACATACGGTCTATGCCTTCAGAGTCAGAAATGGCAGCTTGAAAACAATCATCTGAAATTTTTATAATTCAAGAGTTAGAACAGCACTTTCAGCTTTGTAAACTTCCCGCAATCATAGAGGTCTATAATAAGGCTCTGCAGTGATGATATATTTTTGTAGGCCACCTCTTCACCCTTGTTCCCTTGATAAAAACCCAATTGTGTTTTTCCATTGGCTTTTGGATTACTGAAGAAAACAAGCTCTGTAACCAACAAAAGTTTGATTTTTGCATGTTTTGTTTATCATGATAATCTTCACAAATGAACACAACTTTTGAAGCCTAAATACAATTGGCAGAAGTAAAAAGCTAAATGTAGACTGTAAGCATTTTAAACTATGATCACATGACTTTAGCGTCACCATCACTAAACTTCTGACAACTGGTTTTTCACACTTTGCTTAACCCCAGGTTGCTGTTGCTTTAAACCACTCTTTAACCCCGAAAAAGAATGTTTCACACTTGTTGTTAACTTGACGTGGTAGTTAAACCTATATGAACATGTACAGTGTGAAATGATGCCATGATAGAGTGTTACAGCTGAATGATCAGCAAGAAACACCAAATCACATGGTTCATATTCACGTGCTTTGGATGGTCACAGAAACACAGCGTACTGTAAAAACAGCTGTTTCAGGGTTTGAGGGGAAAACATGAGTTTTATTGTTACCTTTATAGTCTGAAAAGTCCATTTGGGAAAAGCTTGCTAGTACAGTCAGCAATAATATGAGGATTGCACAATGCTAGAGCTGTTATGTAAACGGGTTGCGTGCTGCATTCGTCCAATGAAGGACACTGACACTGCAAATATGCAAATAAGAGCATTAAAGGGATAGCTCACCCACAAATGAACACACTGTGATCATTTACTCACCCTTCACTTGTTCTAAACCTGTATGAGTTTCTTTCCTCCATTGAACATTTAAGTTTTTTTTTTGGAAAAAGCTGGTAAACAAACAGTTAACGGTTGCCATTGACTTCCATAGTATTATTTATGTTCAGGTTTAGAACAAGTGGAGGGTGAGTAAATTATTAAAAGTTTTAGGTGACAACCCAGTGATAACCCATTTTTGTGGTGTACTAGCTCTTTTAACACATGGTTTAAGAATGTACAGTATGAAACGTCAGTTTATGAATACCCAAGATTAATTGTTAACCCCAGGTAAATTATGATCGAAAGTCTTAAAAGTGAATTAAGAATTTTAAGTGTGAAAAGGCCTTTTCTGTGATTTGTGATTGATTTAGTCACATCTGGTGTGGACAGACAAATTGCTTGACCCTGAAATCCCTTGACAACTATAAAGAGAACTATACACATGCTGCAGTTATGTCATCTTCTGCTTTAAAGGGCATTATTTCCCTTTTTACAAGATGTAATATGTGACCCTGGACCACAAAACCAGTCATAAGCAGCATAAGTAATACACTGTATGGGTCAAAAAAAAAAAAAAAAAAACAATTTATGCTGAAAATCATTAGGATATTAAGTAAAGATCGTGTTCCCTTAAAATATTTTGTAATTTTTCTACTGTAAATATATCAAAACGTAATTTTCGATTAGTATTATGCATTGCTAAGAACTTCATTTAGACAACTTTAAAGGTGATTTTCTCAATATTTTGATATTTTTGCACCTTCAGATTCCAGATTTTCAAATATTTGCATCTCGGCCAAATATTGTCGTAACAAACCATACATTATGCTTCTTTATTCAGCTTTCAGATGATTCAACTCAATTCAATAAATTTAAAAAACTCAATTTTGAGAAAATTGACCCTTAAGACTAGTTTTGACATGTAAGTCTCAGATGTCTCCAGAATGTGTCTGTGAAGTTTCAGCTCAAAATACCTCATAGATAATTTACTATATCATTTTGAAAATGCCGATTTTGAGTGGAAGCAGAAACGTGCTGTTTTCGCGCATGTCTCTTTAAATGCAAATGAGCTGCTGCTCCCCACCCCCTTTTTCAGAATAGGGCTGTGACAGAAAACATACGTTTGGTTTTTATTATCATGCATATGGCACCGAAATCATGTGTTTTAAAGCCATATTAGTTTAAATTTCTGATATACGGTTTTGTTGAGAGCACACATTCGAAGCACATGCACAGAAAGCGGCTGTCACTCGGCATATGGGTACTAAACTAAGTTCTCTTTAAAAACACAAGTTTGTTAAAAACACGCAAAAATGACAAAAACACAGTTGGAAAAAAAGGATATTTTCTTTACCGATATTGTTACAGTTATCATCCTTGGTATGAACAAGCCTTAAGTGTCAGAGAATAGATTATAAATTATAAAAAGCAAAATTATACTGTTAGTAATGTAGCAAGTGGATCTTAGGGAGAAAAAATATTATTACAAAATGTGTAATATGAGCAATTATAAAGAGCGAATATGGCAAGTAGAGAACCTGGTGTAGTGTCTGCCGCAACAGAACAACTGCAGCAGCAAACAACCGCTCAAGGGCGTAAAGAGAGAGAGAGAGAGAAAGGTCAACGGGATTGGAACTTCTGTCTTGGAAATGTTTTTTTGGTACTGCAGCTACTGCATCTGTTTTTGTGCAAGACAAAGCCAACTTCTGCTCTCTCTTGCTTTCCGTTTCCCCCTTGGTTTGCTCTCTCCCTCTGTTCCTGGTTGCACATGCCAGGCCCAACACATGCCCAGTTTTGCCACACTGCTTAATGGTAAATATGTAAACGTGTGGAGCGAGCAGAAACAGAATGTTCCAGAGCCCACCACACTTCCTCTGCTACTATCATAAGAAGAGCACATACACTTTATTTGTTTATCTCAGACGTAAATCGACCTGGGGGGGCTTTATGTCGAAGGTGTTTTGTTTGAGCACCTGGTCGTAATACTCAAGTGAACCAGCTGACCAAAAGAAATAGGCTGTCTGTTTTTCCTCCAGCTGTCTTCTGGAGATGATGCACAGTTCTCAGGGTTAGATGTTATGATAGGTGCTCTGGATGTGCTATGTGCCAGCAGAAGGTGTTTTGCTAGATTATGTTGAGACATCTTGATGTGCAGATGTACTGAAGATGTTTGAGAACTTTTGAGAACTTCAACTCTGAGGAAGAAATGAATTATGTATTTAGGTGACTTTTGAGGTTTAAAGCATCATGTATCAAATATTATTTATTTATTATTTATATATATATATATATATATATATATATTTTTTTTTTTTGAGATTTCTCTTTCATTATCTACAGCATGTAATGGAACTATATAATCATA
The DNA here is from genome assembly GCA_012976165.1 of Labeo catla. NCBI lineage: Eukaryota > Metazoa > Chordata > Actinopteri > Cypriniformes > Cyprinidae > Labeo > Labeo catla. The sequence continues at coordinate 537,456 of VONZ01000382.1, forward strand.
TTTAATTTACGTCTCACTATGTCTCATGCTTTCTTTGAATAAATAAGAATAGAAACAACTGAGACATAATTTCATCTTCTAAGAAATGAGAAATCAGAGTTCATATCTCTGAATGCCTGTTCACACTAAGAACAGTGGCTATAAAAGCAACAATAAATATGTGATTCTGGACCACAAAACCACTCTTACATAGCACAGGTATATTTGTAGCAATAGCCAACAATACATTGTATGGGATCAACATTTTTTTTAATGCCAAAAATCATTAGGATATTAAGTAAAGTTCATGTTCCATAAAGATATTCAGTAAATTTCCTACCGTAAATATATCAAAACTTAATTTTTGATTAGTAATGTGCATTGCTAAGAGCTTCATTTGGACAACTAAAGGTGTTTTTCTCAATATTTTGATTTTTTTTTTTTTTTTTGCACCCTCAGATTCCAGATCTTCAAATAGTTGAATCTCAGCCAAATATTGTACTGTCCTAACAAACCATACATCAATGGAAAGTTTATTTATTCAGCTTTCAAATTATGTATAAATCTCAATTTCAGTTTACCCTTATGACTGGTTTTGTGGTCCAGGGTCACATTTATTATCATCCACACCAAAGGACAACAATCGTTTACTATAAGCGCATGTAATTGTCAGCTGCCTTTTTTAAATGCTTAAAGCAGGATGATTCTGATTGTCCATGTTTTTATGGTTCATAAATCATTTTGAAAGCGTTCAGTGATATCATTCCTCTGTGCCATTATCGTTATAGTTGTGATGTGGACTCTGCTATTCTATTAAATTTAGAATTAATTTTAAAACTATATCTTCATCATTATAGTTATTGTCCTTTGTGTGAACTCTTTGACTCTTGGTCAAATCCGAGCACAGTTTGAGACATTGTTAAATTCGTTTTCTTAAAATTTAAAGACTCTAAACTCTAAAGAAGCTCTTTTCTCAGGACAGAAAGATTTAAAGGGATAGTTCACCCAAAAATTAAAAAAAACACTTCATTTACTCGCCCTCAAGCCATCCTAGGTGTATATGACTTTCTTCTTTCAGACGAATACAATCGGAGTTATACTAAAAAATGTTGTGGCTCTTCCAAGCTTTATAGTGGTGGTGAATGGGTGTTGAGATTTTGAAGTCCAATAAAGTGCATCCATCCATTATAAAAAGTACTCTACACAGCTCCAGGAGGTTAATAAAGGCCTTCTGAAAAGAAAAAATATCCATATTTAAAACTTTACAAACCACAATCTCTAGCTTTGCTAACTGTCGAATGTGCGTTCACGAAAAAGTGGCGTTACAGCAGACGATGTAGGACGTAGGTGTAGCGCAAGCTCCGGTTAGAATATGCTAGTCTCGTGAGGACCAAGTTTTGTTTACAGCAAAGGAAAACCAGTAATGTTGGCTGTTAGTATGTTAATATGTTTGTTTGTCCAACTGAATCTACATATCTGGCACGTTTAAATATTGTGACATATTATTATATATTATTGTTATTATTTTTTTTTTTATTTTTTTTTTTTGTTATGTGTTATATGTCTAAAAGGTTTTTGTATTTGTTACATGTAAACATTGTCACATTCACTATTTGCAAAAAAGCAAAGGAAAACCAGTTTACTCTTGGCTTATATCAAAATCTTCCAACATTTTCTTTCATCGTTTTTTACTTTTAATTTGTGACCGGTGTTTTGTTTTTTTGTGGAGATTATGGTTTATAAAATTTTAAATGATATTTTTCTTACACAAATGCATCGATTCACTTCAGAAGGCCTTTATTAACTCTCTGGAGCTATGTGGAGCACTTTTTATGATGGATGGATGCATTTTATTGGACTTCAAAATCTCAACACCCATTCACTGCCATTATAAAGCTTGGAAGAACCAGGATATTTTTTAATGTAACTCTGATCGTATTCGTCTGAAAGAAGAAAGTCATATACACTTAGGATGGCTTGAGAGTGAGTAAATCATGGGGTAATTTTCATTTTTGGGTGAACTATCCATTTAACTCTCCATATACAATCTCATTGCTGTCTGTGAGAAACAATTAAGAAATTTTATTTGTGATTTTTCTTTTCAAAATAACGCCCAATCCTGTAGTAACAGTCATTTGAAGAGTATGATTGTTCACAGATGCCGTTTATCAACACAACTGCATTTTAAACTGCAGTCACATCCTCTTCACCCTTATATTTCCCTCTCCCCTTTATGACACGTCGCCCGTTCCGTCACGTTCACGCCATTCAAGTTCCATGAATCCTGTTTCTCTCAGGGGTCAGTATTTCACGAGATGGCCTCTCGCTTGACCCCTGAGCCTGTGCCCTGTGGTGGCGTCCTTATGACGCCATTTAAATTGATTGAGGCGTAGTTGGACAAGGCCATGGCACTAGCCCCACGGGCACAGTGTGATTAAACACTTTAACCTCTGACTCCAGTGTTGTTAATTCATTTGCAGATGTGTTCCACATTGAGGGTGTCAGAACAGGAGCTGAACATTTGGATCATTAAGTCACATCTTGCTGTTTGATACGAGCAGGGTCCAGAGGTTACGCCCCGAACTCTATTTTATCATTGGATTTGGCTGACACTGCAAACACAGACACCATGTTATTTTTTTGCCCTGTAATGTTCAGGCTTAGAAGAAGCTGATATTCATGGCGGTATCACATGCCCCGTATCATAACGAGGCCAAACAGCTGTTCTGCTACATTTATCAGCATTGCCATGTTTTTACAGTGATACCATCTTCTTGCTCCTTGGAAAGCAGACTTTAAAGTCAGCGTGAACTCACAATTGACCCTGTAGATTGTTTTTAGCATGCGTTCCAAGTTTTGTTGTGAGCATTTCAACATTTATTCCACAGAGGAAAACCTTGTATTTTTTAATCATTTGCCAGTTGAAATGACTTGCTACAGCTCTAAAACTAGTTACCTTTTCATCTGATGTTACACATGACAGCAGTTGGTTTTCATTTTAACATTAAAATATATTAAAACAACATTAATGTTAATATTAATTGTAATGTTATTAATCTAAAATATATAATAACAATTATAATATTAAAATAACATTTGTAAAACAAATATCAATGTTATTAATATTATAAAACAATAATTTAACAATAATTATAAGCTTTAATATTTATTTTTTAATATGTAAAATGGCATTATAATTTAAACAGTTATCATTTATATTTATATTAATGTCAAATTTATTAATGTTCATATAAAATGTAGCAATATTAATATTTAAATAACATATTTTTAACAATTTTGTTAGAATCAACAGTAATTCCACAGAAAAAACCTCGTCTTTTGTAATCATTCAGTAATATAACTTGCTATAGCTCTGAAACTAGTTACCTTTTCAGCCGATGTCACATTAATGTTAATATCAATTGTAATGTTATTAATCTAAAATATATAATAACAATAGAATTATTAAAATAATATTTAAAACAAATACTTAAATTTTGTATTAATATTATTAATACCAATAATTAAAAACGATATTTGTTATAATTGATATAATAAAATAGCATTATAATTTAAACCATTATTATTATTTATATTAATATTAATATCAATGTAATTAATAATAAAAATAATGTATAATAATATAATTTAATAATTATACGCTTTAATATTTAAAATGTTTAAATATTTAAAAATAATATTTTTAATATTATTAATATCAATATCAAAGTTATTGATATTATTATAAAATAAGCAATATTACAAGCTTTAAAATGTAAATGTCTTAAATATTGAAATAACAAATAACATTATAATTTAAACAATTATCTTTAAAAAATTATCATTTTTATTCATATTAATATCAGTGTTATTAATATTAATATAAATTAATCTTAAATTATTATAAGCTTTAATATTTACCTTTTTAATATTTAAATATCTAAAGTAACATTATAATTTAAACAGTTATCATTTATTATCAATGTTATTTATTAATATAAATTAATAATTATTATAAGCTTTAATATTTACCATTTTAGATATTTAATTATTTTAAAAATATATAAATATCTAAAGTAACATTATAATTTAAACAATTATCACTTATATTAATTTTAATATCAATGTTATTATAAGCTTTATTATTTAACATTTTTAAATATTTTCAGATTTTTCAAATATTTAAACATTTTTTAAATATTTAAAATAAAATTATAATTTAAACAATTATTATCAATTACGTTATTAATTTTTATATAAATGGATAATTATATGCTTTAACATTTTTAAATATTTAAATAAACAAACAGTTACCATTTATATTTATTAATATCAGTGCTATTAATATTTATATTAATATCAGTGTTATTGTTAATATAAAATATAGCAGTATTAATATTTAAATAACATTTATCTGTTTGTAACAATTTAGTCAGAGTTCATAATAATATTGTTGTTAATATTTTAATATTAATATTAAAATAACAATTTAAATTAATAGATTTTTGTTAATAGTTACCATTGTAATACTTTGAGATGAGGCAGAATCGTCAGTCTGGCTCACATTTCAGTATTTCTCCATTGTGGTGTGAAATGGCAACTTTTAATGATCCAGCCATTTCCTGATAAATTCAGTTTTTTTCCCTCCTTTTTTCTTGTTGAACATCCTGTTTTACTTGGATACATTTGTGCATTACAGAAGCAAAATGGTTTGCGAAAGCTGTTCATCCTGCATTTATTGTCTAACCACAGAACATATTCCTGAATGTAACATTTTTTGGTCCTGCGAACAATCCTAGGCCAAAAGATATTTGTGTTTATCACAACCATACTGAAATCTGAGTTGAATTACAGTTTAACCCCAAACCTGAACCTGAATTCAAAGCAATGTCTTCTTTGGGTAAATCACATTAAGCATGTGGATACAGTGATGCTAACATGTCAGACGGCACCTAGTGTTGTGATTTTGTGGTGTTGTGATTCATCCTCAGCGAAACCACAGCAGATCCACCATCCGTCGGATTGAGAGACAAGAGAACACATTGCTCTTTATTTACTCTCCTAATCCTCGTGTTTAGTATTCGGTGAGTGGCGAGGCGTCTCTTGTTTAATGGAGTTTTGTTTGTGTTGCGCAGAAACGGATGCCAGATTTCAGACGCGTCACTGATTTATAACTTCACTGGAATTTGTGGACGAGCTCCAGCCAAAAGCTTAACGTCCACCACCGCTGACACACCACCAGTTTAGCAATTACTGGAGAACCGCTAAGCATGACGTGATGAGAAACGTTCCATAACAACATCAGAGAGAGGCAGCTAGCCTACCGTAGCTTCATCATGGCTCCACTAGACAACCAACGTTCAGAATTAGCTACTAGATTACTAGTTTTCTGCCAACTTTTTATTCTCGCGCAGGTTTCCAACAGCTGAATTTTCCAAGAAGCAATACAGCAAACATATTCACAGAGTCGAAGTGCCTTGTTCTTTTAACTATCCCCAGTCCACAAGTCATTCCGCCTGTCTGGTCGCTTTTCAACTCTTTCATTACTTTGTTGGGCCAAAAGAGGCCAACGGCCATTTCGAACAGCTCATTATTGCTGATCACTCTTCATGTTGTCTTTGTTTATGGGCTTGACTATTTGGCTACCATGGCAGAAGATGGATTGTGGGATGTTTTCAGCTCAGAGTTTGTGCTTTTTTTCTCTCTCTCATGCTCTGGTACTCTTCTCTCCTCCAAAATACCAATTTCCCTTCCTCGGTAACCAAAGCTGGAAACGCAGAACGCCATCTAAATGGCTGTGGGCTTGGATGGGGCACATGGGGATTCTGGAATTTTCGGGGTCTCTTAGCAACCGGCGCTAATGTGGCAACAGTGGTTCTGAGAGGGTTTCACTGACTGGATGTGGAAGTAGGGACTGAGTTTTGATGCTTTGGACAAGCTGAAATGAGATGGCATGGGAAGTGGACTGGACCAGGAGGATTTCTGGGCATTTATGTTTATTCGTTCAGAAAATGCTTTTTATCCAGTCTGACTTACAAATGAGGAAAATTGCAAGCAATCTTTCTTGCAATGATACAGCCATTGCTGTGTAACAGTAGGCACTAATAAACAGCATTCGGAAACACTGACACGTTATTGAATTATATATTAAAGGAGAACTCCACTTCCAGAACAACAGTTAATTTACATATTAACACAAATAATTTACTCACCCCCTTGTCATCCAAGATGTTCATGTCTTTCTGTCTTCAGTCGTGAAGAAATTATGGTTTTTGAGGAAAGCATTTCAGGATTTTTCTCCATATAATGGACTTCATTGGTGCCCTGATTTTGAACTTCCAAAATGTAGTTTAAATGCGGCTTCAAACGGCTCTAAATGATCCCAGTCGAGGAAGAACGGTCTTATCTAGCGAAACGATTGGTAACTTTTTTTGGAAAATAAAAATTTGTTTACTTTTTCAGCACAAAAGCTCATGTAGCACAGGCTCTGGGATGCGTATTCACGTACTATTGAATCACGTCGGAAGGTCACGTGGACGTAGGCGGAACTACAGACCCAGTGTTTACAAAGAGAACGTGCTAAGACGAAGAAAGTGCAAGTAAGTCTTGGAGTTTTTCGACATACTCTACCTTTTAGAGCCGGAGTACACAGATGATGAACTTGTGGTGATTCAAAGACGTGATTTGTAGTAGTGATGGGAAGGGCGGATCATTTTGCCGACTCAAACCTCGTTCAGCAAAAAATTGCTGAGACATGTTTACGAAGACTTTTACGTACAGTATGCGTCGTCTTCTGCATGTAAACAAGGCACAGCATATCTGGGTTCTGCATTAGAACACCGGCTCCTGCGTCAGCAGCACCACACGCATGCGTTGTGATGCTCTTTTGAATACGTGTCGAAAACTGATACGGAAGAGAAGAAATTGTTGAATAAAGTAATTATTTTCACTTTCTTTTTGCACAAAAAGTATTCTCGTAGCTTTATAAAATTACAGTTGAACCACTGATGTCACATGGACTATTTTAATGATGTCCTTACTACCTTTCTGGGCCTTAAACATGTCAGTTGCACTGCTGTCTATGCAGGGTCAGAAAGCTCTCGGATTTCATCAAAAACATTTTAATTTGTGTCCCCCAAAGGTTTTTTTTGTGTGTGTGTTCCCTGAAGATAAACAAAGTTCTTACGAGTTTGTAACGACAAGTTTCTGACCAAACTCTTTGACAGAAAACTTTTACAAAATGTCTTTCTAATGAACTGCGTACTTTCTCAAAACAGATGGTGAGATGCTCTTTCCCTCCTATGTAGTGTGTGATGTGACAGGTGGCTTTGTTTCTAACCGAACTTTATCAATGTCAGGCTCCATCCATCACAGAAAGCAGCAGGTGTGTGTATTTGTGTCTGGGTACTTGAGTTGTATATTCTAACCTGTGTGTGTGCGTCTACCTCCTAACCCAGGTCACCTTCAGCTGCCACCTTCACACATCACCAGTGTATCACTGTCTCTGACTGTCTTGCTTATCGATTCCTCCTCCAGCAGCGGCGTTTGGCTCAGAGCTGGTGTCGGCTGCCTGCAGCGTAGCTGTGATTGACACAAGCTACTGATAGGCTAACCCACTCTCTCTCTCGTCCCACTTCTACGTGATCCGTCCCACTCCTTCTAATTGCGGTAAAGGCCACGTTTCTATGACAACCTTATTTACGTGATTGTGCCGTTGATGGGCTCTGAGCTCAGTCAAAAGACATGAAGAAAAGCATGTGCTGAAGTCTCCAAAGATTTCTAAAGTCTGCTATCATCCTGTCAGTCATCGGGAAGGTTCAGTGGGAATTTAGCCTGTTGCAACATAGTTCAAAGTGCCTTTCAGATTCAGCCTACATGCATATATTTTCTTGGCTGTTATCTCCTGGATGAAAATCCAGAATCTGATGGGAGTTAGATGGTCGAAGCTGGTCATTTATCTCCATTAGCTGGTCCAAGTGGAGCTAGATGGTTAATTAGTTAGTTTGTGGACCTGGTGGCTTCATTCTGTGTGTGTTTTGCTAATTAATAACCGTGGGAACACACTTCCTTATCTCTAGTGTGCATCTGGTAGTCCATCAGGGTAGAACTACAGTGAAGATATTTGCAGTTTGAAATTAAAATGACTTTTTATGCATGCTGTCACTAGTAGCAAAGGTATTATATATATCATATCATATCATGTATGTATATTTTCCTATACATACTTTTGAAGAACATTGTTTATGAGAATCTACTACACACGCACACATATATGCATATACAGTTGAGGTCAAAAGTTTGCGTTCAACTTGCAGAATCTGCAAAATGTTAATTATTTTACGAAAATAAGAGGGATCATACAAAATGCATGTTATTTTTTATTTAGTACTGACCTGAATAAGATATTTCACGTAAAAGACATATACATACAGTCCACAAAAGAGTGGACATACGCTTGATTCTTAATACTGTGTTGTTACCTGAATGATCCACAGCTGTGTTTTCTTTGTTTGTTTGTTGATAGCTTTAATGACAAAGTAGTCCCTTTGTCCTAAACAGTTAAACTGCCCGGTGTTCTTCAGAAAAATCCCACAAATTCTTTGATTTTTTTTTTTTTTTTTGTTGTTTTTTCCAGCATTTTTGTGTATTTTAACCCTTTCCAACAATGACTGTATGATTTTGAGATCCATCTTTTCACACTGAGGACAACTGAGGGACTCATATGCAACTATTACAGAAGGTTCAAATGCTCACTGATGCTCCAGAAGGAAAAACGATGCAAAACGGGGGTGAAAACTTTTTGAATTTGAAGGTCAGGGTAAATGTAACTTATTTTGTCTTCTGGGAAACATGTATCTATCTTCTGTAGCTTCTGAAAGGCAGTACTAAATGAAAAAAAATAAATAAATAAATAATATATATATATATATATATATATATATGTGTGATATTTAGGCAAAATAAGAAAAGTGTACAAATCTTCATTCTGTTCAAAAGTTTTCACCCCCGGCTCTTAATGCATTGCATTACCTTCTGGAGCATCAGTGAGTGTTTGAACCTTCTGTAATAGCTGCGTATGATTCTCTCAGTTGTCCTCAGTGTGAAAAGATGGATCTCAAAATCATACAGTCATTGTCGGAAAGGGTTCAAATACACAAAAAGTTTTTGTGGGACCTAAAGGATTTTTCTGAAAAACAGTGGGCAGTTTAACTGTTCAGGACAAACAAGGGACTCATGAGCAACTATCACTAGACAAAAAAATCACTGAGGTAACAACACAGTATTAAGAATCAAGTGTATGTAAACTTTTGAACAGGGTCATTTTTATGAATTCAACTATTATTTTCTCTTGTGAACTATATGTAAACATCCTTTATGTGAAATACCTTATTCAGTTGTGTATTAAATTAAAAATAACATGCATTTTGTATGATCTCTCTTATTTTGGTAAAATAATTAACATTTTGCAGATTCTGCAAGGTGTATGTAAACTTTTGACCTCAACTGTGTGTATGTATAGAATTGGGAATCGGGATCATAATTTGCTGTTAGTTGTATTGCTTTTTTGTAGGAGGATAAAAAATGAAAGATAATATGCACCCTTAATAGTTAGATGATCTAAGAATTTGCAAGTGATTATTTAAATAAATTAACAGGCTCCTCTATGTACACCTTAACATAATAGTTTTTTTTTTTTTTCTTTGAAGAGCGTGCCAGATCAGCCTGAAAGGCCACTGGATGCGTCCCATTTGTGACTTCTATTTAATCATCATTTTCTATGTCTGGGAAAGTGCTCAGTCATGTTCCCAAGTGAACAATTTAACGGCTCTTTAATTAGCCCAGACTGTGAATGAGATCCCACAGCAACCTTAATGACCAATGAGGCCCATAATGACCAGCGAGCCCTCTCAATTACACACACGCACACCTGTCGTCATCTTGTCTGCGTTCACATTACATGACAATAGAGAAATATGACAAAAAAACAAAAACATATACCTGTCTTTTGGTACAGCGTTGTTTTGGACCCCATTGACTGGAGCTTTGTATTAGCAGTTCTATGTTATGCTAAAGTCGTAATTGGTTAATAGCTTTTTGCAGAAAATCGTTGATGATGCTAATTTGATTCGTCACTCATTTGTTAAAGTGATTTGTTTGACCCATTAACAGAACAAATGTTTACTTCCTGTAAAATACATGTATTTTGTTATTTGTTCCTGATTGTGTGGCACGTAAAAGGTCTTTTTGCAAACTCAGGCTAACGAAAGAATTTGACGCTACGGTCTAGCACATCTCATGTGCAACACACTGACATGCTGACGTGGGCATGCAGTTGGACTGGTGCATTTTGCAGGATAGTCAGAATCATTAGTGTTATGTGATGATGTGTAGTCACGCTCTGAGAGTCTACCTTCCTCCTGTTGAGTCAGAAAATTCAGCTTTTTTTGGACAGAAGTGCTGACCACTGTCATTTGTGCGTTAAAAAAACACCTCAGCTGAAATGTTTTACAGAATATCTGTGCAGTGACGCATCATGAGTATTCAAGCTCTGCGTCTCTAAATCATGTCTCAGAATTACGCATGACCCCGGGATGGTCTTGATTAATTGTGGTTGCACATATGTTCGTTTGTGCATCATGACACATTGTGCCTTGTTTTATGTCAGTTATGTTAAAAACCATTGGTTCTCTCATATAAAACAGCTGATGGCAACTCAGCATGTATAAATGTGCACAGAGCTTAAGATTTGAGAGCTGTGTGTATATATATATATATATATATACAGCCAAACCAAAGTTTATGTAGACACCTTCAACATTTCTCAGATTATCACAGTTTATTCTCTACAGTTTAGAAAATGGTAATAAAATATGACTTAAACTGTGTCAGAACAAATTCATCTTGATAATGTCAGATAACTTTGATAGAAAGGTATGTAATGCATTACAAACAACCAAAAATTCAGACAACTATTTAAACAGCTATACTTTGTTGACCAATTATGAAGCAATGCTTAATTTTGTTCAGTCTATGGTGTTAAAAGGTTGCATTAGCAATTAAAGAAAATCCACTTAAGCAAAACATGGTCAGGTCAAAATGTCTGAATAATTTTTGGTCCCAAATTTATCAGTTTTACTGGTAGTCCACTGTATGAAGAATTTTTGGGTATATAATATGTCACAGTTTACTTTATTTTGCTATCGTCACTTACATAAACTGTAGTGCCCTGCAAAAAAAAATTCTATCTGGCATCTAAATAATTTACACAGCCATTTAAAAGTTTGGGATTAATAAGAGTTTTAATGTTTTTTTAAATAAGCTTTTTCTGCTCATCTAGGCTATATGTTTATTTGATTAAAAATACAGAAAAAAATTGTGATATTGTGAAATATTATTGCAATTTAAAATACTGGTTTTCTATTGTAATATACTTTGAAATACAATTTATTCCTGTGATTTAAAGCTGAATTTTTAGCATCATTAATCCGGTCTTCAGTGTCACATGATCCTTCAGGAATCATTCTTAATAGGCTGATATATTATCAATGTTGGAAACAGTTGTGCTGCTTAATTTTTTTTTTTTTTTTTTTTTTTGAAACTAGAACTAAGATTAAAAAGAAAAGTATATTTAATTAAAATAGAAATATTTTCTAACAATATACAGTACCGTTTAAAGTTTGGGGTCAGTACATTTTTTCTATTTTTGTTTGTTTGAAAGAAATTAATGCTTTTATTAAGCAAGGATGTGTTAAATTGATAAAAAGTGATAGTAAAAACTTAAAACTTGTTTGTTTGTTTCTTTTACTTTTTATTCATCAAAGAATCCTGAAAAAGTATCTTAAATTATGCAAAAAATAAATTAATAAATAAAAAAACGTTTACAAATATGATTTTATTTTCTGTATGTAAGATGAATAAATGTAAGCTGTTAAATTAGCTATGAACAAAATTTTAATGATATTTGTTTGATTTAATTTAAGTTAAGTTTAATTTTAATCCTAAAATGCTTTTAAGCACAATATGTACAGTAATTTGAGATGTGTTCTGGAAATAACAATGTGGTGTAGTTATTATATGTCCTTAAAAAATTAATTCTTTTGTGATACATACGCAAGTTTGGGGTCAATAATGTTTTTTATGCTTTTGATTAAGCAAAATGCAAAAAAAGCTTATATTGTGAAATATTTATTACAATGTACAAGAACTGTTTTCTACTGTAATATATTTTTAAGTATAATTTATGCTTGTGATGCAAAGCTGAATTTTCAGTATCATTACTCCAGTCCTTAGTGTCACATGGTCCTTCAGAAATCATTCTAATATGCCGATTTGCTGCTCAAAAAACATTTCTTATTATTATCACTGTTGAAAACAGTTGTGCTGCGTAATATTTTTGTGGAAAATGAGGTTTGATAGAAATCTTTAGTAACATAAATGAACAATATCATTTTTGGATTTTGACAGCCACATACACTGCAAAAAAATAAATAAAAAAATTAAAAAGAAAATTCTAACTTAGGTTTGTTTTGTCTTGTTTCCAGCCCAGATATCTAAAAATTCTTAAATCAAGAAGGATTTTCTTGTCTTGTTTTCAGATAAATTTATTTAGTAATGGGGTAAGCAAGGCAGAGTAGGCAGATTATTTTTGCTTGTTTACTTGTCTAGAAAATCCATCTTGATTTAAGAATTTTTAGATATCTTGGCTGGAAACAAGACAAAAAATCTAAGTAAGAAAAGCATTTTTGCAGTGTAAGGGTTAGTAAACAAACTACAGAATTTTCATTTTTGGCCAGCATATTTTTTAAGGCGGTGTGGATGGCCACCCTTTTCCTAAGAACCTGTCAAGTCTCTACCATGGATCTCAGATGAAAGCGAGCCAGGAAATTGCCAAGACTGGTTGCAATATCCGCCCACATCTGTCAAACAGGCCAGGCCAGAGGTCTTCCACTTAAAATCACAATCACAACAGACAGTGAAAACAACTGTACAAATTAAGAGCATCTTTTCGGTCTAGCTCGATCCCATCAGCCATTACCACACCAGATAGTGAAAGGACCATCAGCTTCTCTGTCTCACTCATTGTTTGTCATCTTTGCATGTAGTTAAAAGGTACATGCGTGCAGGCGTAATCTGTGGGATTGCGGCCTAAGCTCGATAAGGCGGTCGAGAGCTGCCCATATCCTGGAAACAGCCCTGAATGTTCCCGGAATGTTCCCCTTAAGGCAGCCGCCACAGCTGGGAAGCACCTTCTTCGAACTTGTGGATTATAGAGGAAAAACATCGGCTGGGTTTGAGAAAAACTCTCTCCCACCGTACAGACACGCACAGACTGCCCGAAATCCCACAAGCCTCCATGTATGTTTTTGTTTCTCTAAAGAAAGCAGGAGATTAGGATGGCTCATTATGGACGACGAGTGTTGTTTTGATGTTTGAAACGTCTACATCCCATTAGCGGCCTGGTGTAATGTTCTCCGAGTTTATCCAGAAACACACTCTCGAACGCAAACATTGGGATTCGAGTGTTTGCCCACAAAGAGAAATGTTTATGTGGTGTTTGAGTGATGGATCTGATCTGGGTTTGTGACACAGATATGTTAAACTTCACCATGTTTTGCAGATTCGAACAAACCCCTAACCATAAGTATTAAACTTTTGGGCGTAACGCGATCTGCGCCGTTTACGGACATGGTACCTCAAATCGTGCGGCTTTTTGGGAATAGGTACTATAAAGTTCTAAGTGCTTCTCATTTTCTGTATTTTTCTTTAGAGGTCTTTAGGGGTGTTTATGATGTGCTGATCTAATGAGATGGCTCCCTGCAGGCTGTTTAATATCTTTTAAATGGAGAGATAACCTCAGGTCAACAATTCCCACTTCCACTCTCATACAACCTTCACAGGAAAACTGTATACACATGGCACACATGGCTTATTGAAAGTCTGGACTCATCTTTGGTTATATCCTGTACTTTCTACCTGATGTTTGCTTGGATAATGAACTGCCAAACATCACAAAACCTTTTTCAGTCATGCTATTGCTTATGGGCTAAATCTGTTGTTTTAAGGCACTCATGCAAAAAACCTCTTTTTTCCATGCACTGGCCCATTTTGAGATTTTAGGATATTTTGTATTCATAACTGGTCCTCTTTCAGACTAGTGAATACATGCTTAAGTGTTTATTTTATTAGATTCTATTCTCTGTTTGCAGGTGTGGATTTCAAATATAATACATTTGGTCCAAGATAGTTTTTTCTTGACTAAGTCAGAAATATCCACTTCAGTAGCACGTAAATACAATTCAGTTTTATTTGTATCTATATTCTAAAGTTATTTTATTTTATTTTATTTTATTTTATTTTATTTATTTTTTATTTATTTTTTATTTTATTTTGCGGTTGACCACATTTTCTGATTTACTGTATGGAGTAAAAAAGGAAATATTTATTTTATTTTATATTTGTTTGTTATTTTATTTTACTTTATTATTTTGTGGTTGACAGCATTTTCTGAATTAGTGTATGGAGTGGAAAATGATTTATTTTATTTTATTTTATTTTATTTTATTTTATTTTATTTTATTTTATTATTTTGTGGTTGACAGTATTTTCTGATTTTCTGTATGGAGTGAAAAATATGAATATTTATTTTATTTTATAATTGTTTTTATTTCATTTTATTTTATTTTGTGGTTGACTGCATTTTCTAATGTACAGTATGGAGTGGAAAAAGGAAATATTTATTTTATTTTATTTTATTTTATTTTATTTTGTGGTTGACATCACAACCACTGATATACTGTATGGAATGAAAACAAATGTAATTTTAATTTTATTTTACTTTATTTTATTTTAATTTATTTTGTTTTATTTATTATTTTATTTTATTTTGCGGTTGGTTGAAGGCATTTTCAGATTCACTGTATAGAGTTAAAAAAAATATATATATATATATTCAAAACCCTCTCAATAAAAAATCTTTACCTGTAATATGTCAACTAAATGAAACTTATCTTTTTCCAGTATATTTAGATTTTTGATCTGGTAATGTTTGCAAATTAGTGCATATATAATTTTTTTACATAACGTTCCATATATAGGGATCCATATAGTGATTACTGGGATTTTTTAAAATTGGATATTGTATGTAATTGTGCAAAAACACTAGTAATTTAATAACACTGTTAAATGTGATCTTTAGAAAATCTCAAAATAAATATCAATTTTATACTGTAAATTATAATGTGTAAAGCTTCACTTAAAATTATTGATTTTAGTTATTAGTATTATAGTTTTAATTTGTTTTGTCAAATAGTAATGCCTATTTATTAGTCACCAGGCAGAATGGTGGATGGTGAATGCCAAATAATTATGGCGTTCACAATTAACCAGACATGAAAAAGGTTTAAAGCTTCTTGATTATATTTTTTCCTATTTTGCAGCAGTTGCAACCAGTCACAGACATTTTGTCCACTGAATCTAGTCCCATCTAAGCATCCAGGTCAGAGAAGCATTAAAACCAAACTGAAATAAATAATTTGGAATTATTTTGGATCTGCTGTACAATATGTTGTCATTCTCACTTTGTAAACTAAATGGTGTTTGTCAAATACACCGCCCTCAAGCAACATAACAAAGCTAAAACTCACCCATTATAATCAACACACTGTAAATAAGGGATCTGTTTTGCAGTGTATAGAGTTTCAATAATTATAGTATTTGTGAGAGTCCAGAAGAGCGAGCGAGCGAACACCGGGCCGCAGGGCTCAAACAGTCAAATGAAACAGTGTAAATCTGTCGTGACAGCTTGTTGATTGTAGTGAAATGGGATGAAATGGGAGTGTTCATCATATTGCCTGCTTTCTGTGTACAATTTATGAAATACTTCCCTAACAGTGTAGTTTTTCTTACTGCTAAGTGGGTCAGTGTAAAGTTGTCCACTGTCTTTTTCAGTGATTGCACAAATGCTGTGTTTGTGCGAGTGGGTGTTGTTTTTGTGACCTCTGCTAGTGGTTTAGTCCTCCTACATGTAGCTCTGACCCAGTCTGACCACATCCCTATGGAGAGGACTGTGGCAACCGTCTGCGTTTACAGAAGTCACTGTGAGCACAACATTTTCCCTCGATGTCTCAAACAAAAACGCAAGCGATCCCTCACAGAAACCTTAAAGAGCTATGCAGCTGCAAACAGCAGTTTAATGTTTCTGTCGTATATATATGGGTCAGAAATTAACTTTTCCATTAAGGGACAATATTTACCCCCTGTAACTGTTTTGCAGGTGCATTTCTTGGGTACATTCGTGAGGGCAATCACCTTATTATAATCACCATACTATTTTGTCTTCAAGGTCTAATACTTAAATTTACCAGATTACTTTAATAAGTGTTTTAAACTGTTGTCAATATAGACTGTTTAAAATTTTAGCTATCTAAATTATACATGTAAAAACAGGAGCTGATAGGGCTGCAGTATTACGACAAAAATCATTATTGTAGATTATTGCTCTTTATATTACAATAATGATTATTAATATCACTCACTGACTAATCTTAAATGCCTCTGATTGGTGCATTTTTAATGCTGACTAATCTAAGCGCTTCTGATTGGCCAATGCATTCTTAAGTTCTACAGAAACACGTTTGATTGGTTATAAGGCTCAAAACAGCATGTAAAAGCAATCTGATGCAGTGTGAGCGAATCTAAATGTAATTCTGCGAATTGACACTTTTCATTCATTTCATTTCATTTTCATTTCATACGTAGTATATTGCCTGTTTGTGCAGGGGCACTTTTTGCCACTTTTTCTTGAAATTATGGGGCATTTTTGATGGCAAAACAAGCACTTGTAAATTTCCGACCCACCAGTCAAAAGTTTCTGAAAAGTAATATTTTTAATATTTTTTTAAAGAAGCCTCTTCTGCTCACCAAGCCTGCATTTATTTGATCTAAAGTACAGCAAAATTTTGAAATATTTTTACTATTTAAAACTGCTTTCTATTTATATATATTTTAAAATGTAATTTATTTCTGTGATTTCAAAGCTGAATTTTTAGCATCATTACTCCAGTCGCATGATCCTTCAGAAATGATTCTAATATTCTGATCTGCTGTTTTAAAAACATTTATTATTATTATTTGTTATTATGTTGAAAACAGGTTTTTTTTGATGAATAGAAAGCTCAGAAGAACAGCGTTTATCTGAAATAGAAATCTTTTGTAACATTAGAAATGTCTTTATCATCACTTTTGATCAATTTAAAGCATCCTTGCTAAATAAAAGTAATCATTTTTATAATTTCTTTCTCCAAAAAAAAAAAAAAAAAAGTTATACTGACTCCAAGCTTTTGAATGGTATAGTGTATAATGTTACAAAAGCTTTTTATTTTAAATAAATGCTGATCTTTGGATCTTTCTATTCATCAAGAATCCAGACAAAAATGCATGTTTTAAATACTGAAAAATAAAATAAAATGTTGATAATAATAATAATAATAATAATAATAATAATAGTTTTTTTTACACAGCAAATCAGCATATTACAATGATTAATAGGATCATGTGACACTGGAGACTGGAGTAATGATGCTGAAAATGTAGCTTTGATCACAGGAATAAATTACATTTTGAGATATATTCAAATAGAAAGCAGTAATTTTAAATAGTAAAAATATTTTACCACTATATTATTGCTTTTGCTGTATTTTGGATCAAATAAATGCAGGCTTGGTGAGCAGAAGAGACTTCTTTATAAACATTAAAACATTTTGACTAGTAGTGTGTATTCACATACATACACACACACACATACAGACTTTATTCTGTACAAACACTATACACAATGTGGATCCACTGAGCAGCAGTAAATGAACGGGCTCATACCTTGATAATTAAACTGAAATGTTTTTTTGTTTTACCTCTGTCACTTTTTCTTTATAGCCTTTATTCGTCTGTTGTGTCTCTCGCCCCTCAGCTCTGTTTTTCTGTCTCTCTCTCTCTCTCTCTCGTTGGCCTTTATTATGCTTCTGCTGAATGCTCTTTATCAGAGCTGCTCTATAAAGGTGGATTGCCAGGCAACAGAAGGTCAATCTCCCGTTTAAATGGTCACCGTGGCTGCAGTCTGAGAACTGAATAAACAAATCTGTGTGAAATATGCTCATTATAGCTCGTAAGGACAGTCAGTGATGGAAAACACCTTCACACCTCCTCATAAGGGGCTTTTGTTATTGTCGCAGATGAATTTGTTCAATTTAGACACGCTCACACGATTTAAAAGCAGAAATGTGAAGCTTTTTTTTTTTTGTTAAAGCACTTAGACCTGAATTTTTCTCTGCAAGAAGTTGTGCGGTTGTTGTCTTTTTGCAGTTATGTTTTCTAGATGAATGAACAATTTCTAATAAAAAAAAAAGATAATATAATACAACAATTATTTACATGCAAGCTACACATATATAATATTTTTTCTTTATTTATTTAAATTTGAAGCATGCCATAAATGCTGTTTACATAGGTATAACGTAAATATTTTAGAATATTTTTCTGTGTTTTATAGATTATTTTCAGATCTGTTCTGAATGAATAATTCTCAATATTAGGACAGTTCATGATGTAATTGGCTGGGTATTCTGAATGTGCTGTTGTCTGGTCACTAGTCTGTATGCGCTCCTTAGGCTGCTGTCCAAAGTGTCATGTGATAATTGGGGTCCTTCAGGGATGGCTGTTTTATTGATCGCCTAAATGCTTGTCCATGCAGGATCAGTACAGCCCCGGTACTAAGCAGAGAATTACTGTACCGATCAGAGATGGGGCCAGTTACCTTAAAAGAAACACTTAGAAGTAAACTAAAACTGATGTGAAATATTCATTGCAATTGAGCTATAATTGGAAGTAGATTTGTATTTCCTGAAGGAGATAGCAGTGCTTGAAAGGCGGGAAAAATATTGTTCAAGTTTTAAGATTTAGGGTTAAGGAATATCAATGTAGTGATGCTTTTAAAAGACTGAAATAATACTGGTCCTATTTTTGTAGTATCTTGAGTGTTTATTTAACTGAGTAATTTTGATGCAAATTTTAAAAAAAGACTTAATTTTTGCATTATTAACTACTTTGTTTTGCTGAAGCTATTTTTAATCAATTATATCTTGATTGGACATGCTTCACAATAAAAAAAATATTCACAAACCAGGTATGATAGCTTGACAAAATTTTTGGTTGTGATATAGCATAGCATAATTTGTATAAGATTTGATAAGTAAGTATGGAAATGGTTTATTCACTCTTGGAATTGTCCATTTTATACAGCCATATTGCAAATAAACATGACATAAACTCGCAATTCTGAAAAAATATTAGTCTTTTTTCCCCTCAGAACTGGACTTTATAACTCACAATTGAGTTTACATCTCACAATTCTGAGAAAAAAGTCAGAATTGCACGATACAAACTCGCAGTTGTGAGAAAAAAGTCATAATTATGAGTTTATATCCCCAATTCTGACTTTATAGCTCAGAGTTGTGAGTTTATATCATGCAGTCGTGAGAAAAAAAGTCAGAATTGCTTGTTAATTCCTTGCAGTTCTAAAAAAAAGTAGGAATTGTGAGATATAAAGTCGCAATTGCAATTACAAAAACATAGTTCTGAGAAAAATAGTCAAAAGTTTATATACCACAATTCTGACTTTATTTCTCACACTTTTGACCTTATAATTCACAATTGAGAGTTTATATCTCAGAATTGTGAGGAAAAAAAAGTCAGAATTGAGATACAAATGCAGTTAAGATAAAAAAGTCAGAATTGTGAGATAAAAACAGTGTTTCAACAGAGAAAAGAACAGAATTGGTAGTTTCTATCCCACAATTCTGACTTTGTCACGCAAATTCTGACTTTATAACTCGCAATTCCGAGTTAATATTATGCAGTTGTGAGAAAAAAGTTAGGATTACCTGTTTATCGCTCACAATTCTGAGAAGAAAGTCAGAATTGCAAGATACAAACAAGAGAAAAAAATTAGAATTGCGAATTTATATCTTGCAATTCTGAATTTATTTATCACACCTTTGACCTTATAATTCACAATTGAGAGTTTATATCTCACAATTGTGGGGGAAAAAAAGTCAGAATTGAGATACAAATGCAGTTAAGAGAAAAAAGTCAGAATTGTGAGTTTATATCCCGCAATTCTGGCTTTACTTCTCGCAATTCTGACTTTTTTCTCTGAACTGTTTGTATCTCAATTCTGACTTTTTTCTCACAATTCTGAATTTATAACTTGCAGTTGTGAGTTTATTTCATGTTATTGTGCAATTGCAAGATAACAAAAACAGTTCTGAGAAGAATAGTCAAAATTGAGTTTATATCCCCCAATTTCTTGCAATTGCGAGAAAAAGTCAGAATTGTGAGATACAAACACAGTTCACAGAAAAAAGTCAGAATTGTGAGTTTATATCCCACAATTCTGACTTTATTTCTCACTATTCTGACTTTACAACTCAAAATTTAGTTTATGTCTCACAATTGTGAAAAAGTCAGAACTGTGAGATAAAAACAGTGTTTCAACAGTTGAGAGAAAAGAACAGAATTGGTAGTTTCTATCCCACAATTCTGACTTTGTCACGCAAGTTCTGCCTTATTTCTCACAATTCTGAGTTTATATCATGCAGTTGTGAGAAAAAAAGTTAGGATTACCTGTTCATATCTCACAATTCTGAGAAAAAAGTCAGAATTGCAAGATACAAACAGACAGTTTAGAGAAAAAAATTCGAATTGCGAATTTATATCTTGCAATTCTGACTTTATTTCTCACAATTCAGACTTTATAACTTGCAACTGTGAGTTTATATCATCCAGCTGTGAAAAAAAGTCAAAATTGCCTGTTTACATCTTTTAATTCTAAGAAAAAAAGTCAGAATTGTGAGTCAGAAACATAAACTCGCAATTGCAGTTACAAAAATGCAGTTCTGAGAACAAAAAATCAAAATAGTGAGTTTATATCTTGCAATTCTGAGAAAAAAAAAAAGAATTGCGAGATACGCAATTAAAACATTATTAAACGTTGCAGCAACGATGGAAAAATCACTAAATTTGGTGACAAAAACCCCAAATTGGAAGTTTCAATGAAAGAGAAAGGTGTAATGTTCATGAATGTACCAATCCACTCTTCTCTCTGTTTCTCTCAGTCCGTCTGTCCTACCACAACACCACAATGCTGAATCATTTTACAATCAGCGAGGCTGCACGTCACACCAACAAGGATTTAGAGTCTAAATCTGATATATATATAAAAAACAGTGACTTCTGTAATCCCTTGTTGAGTCTGAATCAGTCTAGCTTTAATACCCAGAAGTTGGAATCAAGAAGTTTAGACGAGTGCATTCAACCAAATACAAGAGAAATCTTAGCTTCCCTTTTTTTTGTTTCTTTCTTTTTAAAGAGTTTTTTTAGTCTTTGCAAATGAGCACCTCCCAATGTGGCTTAAGTAGCAAAGTCTGCAGCACATGCAGTTTGGTTACTCGGCAAATGATAGTATCTGAATACATTCTTTCCTACTGACTTTCATAAGTGAAGCCAGGTTGTGACCAGTGGGACTTGCAGGTCACCCAAGGAGAGTCTGATGGAAGAAATAAACCAAAGGGTAGACTGATAGGTGGAATAAACCCAAGGATGAAATGATGGAAGGGAAAAAAAAACATATCGGGTGGATTGAATGCTGGTTTGCTTGCTGCGGAGTGCAAATGCTTTTAAAGCGAGTTGGCAGGTGTTTTGATTTTTGTCGTGTTTTGTAGCTTTTAGAGGCGCGTTTGAGAGCTTTTCCGTTGAGCAAACCAGACGATGTGACACACTCTCCAGAGATTTGTAGTTTTGCTTTTCTGTCTGTTATGCACTGGTTGTTGAGACAGTCTGGGTCTATTTTAGTAAAATTGTAAATAGTGCAGCTATTTTAGCGTCCTGGTTATGAGCTCTGTAAGATAAACAAGTGTTTATTTTAGGGCTCCAACACGTGCAGTGGGATTAACGGCGATAAACAGCAATCCAGAGAACCATGCTAAAAGTTGTATTTATTAAAGGCAAGTGTATATACATGTTCACTACTTGTCTTAAATGCACATTAATAATAATGTGTCTATTTTAAATATATTAGTCTGTTTGATTCGGTTTGGTGAATCACTTGTTCATTTCAGTGGAACGATTCAGAAGCCTGATTCACCAACTAATTTGAGTAATTAATTAAACTCAGTATTGTTTCTAGACATCCTTCCTTTTGTGGTATTTTACATCATTATGTTTGTAACAGAAATAAACATTTAACAAAATACTTCTTTTCATCACTGTTACTCTATATAAATTGGAGTGTAATAGTTATACAACTTGCTGTGTCAAACTATATAATTATGATTAGGTTAGTTTTTCTTATTTCTTTTCTTTTTTTAGAGAGGCGTGATATTATGTTTATAGGTAATCAGATTTAACATGTTTTATTATTAATTATTATTTATTTATTTTTTTTTTGCCCAGTCTAATTAATTAATTAATTAGAAATTATAATAATTATTTTCTGAGGTGTGGTATTATAAGCAACCAGATTTACTGATTTTAGCATGTTTTATTATTATTATTTAATTATTAATTATTATTACTTATATATATATATATATATATATATTAATATTTGTTTATATTAATATTTGTTTATATATTTGTTTAATTTTATATTTTATATATAAGTAAATTCACCTTAATTGTGACATTTTCCCAGTCTTCTGGCCCAGTCTTCTTCTTTTTTTCTTTTTTTTTTAAAGGTGTGGTATTATGTTTGTAGGCAATCAGATTTGCAGATTTTGGAATGTTTTATTATTTATTATTATTTGATATTTATTTTTCATTTTTAACACATTTGTTTCATTTTATATTTTATATATGGGTGAATTTAGGTTAGTTGTGACATCTTCCCACCCATCTCATTGGCCAAATAAATAAATAAATAAATAAAATGTGTTAAACATTAAAATTACAATTGGGTTTGTTTTTGTTTTTCTTTCTTTTTCAACATATTTTGGCATGTTTTATTATTATTTAATTATTTATTATTATTATTTATTTTATATTTATTTTTAATATTTGTTTATATATTTCTTAATGTTATATTTTCAGGTTAATTGTGACATTTTCTCACTCATCTCAATGGATACATAATTAATAAACTACTATTAATTAATTAATAAATAAATTAATAATAATAATATAAACAAACAAACACACTTGCCAAAATCTACCATACAAAACAATCAGAACACCCCAACAATTCAGTGTAAATTGGTTTTTAGTTAATTAATTTGTTTAATGTTGGTACCCTAATTGCGCTGATTTTATAAGTAACATATATATTATGATTTTATTTATTTAAAATATATATTGTCTCCTTAAATAACATGTTCATTTAAAGCTGTTAAACTACAGCCATGGTAGTTATTTTACAAGTGTCACTACAAGCCAAACTGCAAGCTACTAATAAAAACTTTTTAAGGATCTGGGTTGAAGTCTACAACTTTCAATGATTATTTCTGTAGCTCATAATTTGGCAGGCTACATGGCTAAGTGGCTTTGTCCACATGCATGTAGGTACAATATCTTTCTTAAAATATATCTAAACTTCTGTCCTCGAATCTTTGTTGAAATTTTGTGTGGGTTTTCTGTTAATTGGTGACTAAGTCTTACCCAACACCCTCTTTCTTTTCTCACACACCCTCGACAGAGACAAACATAACATTCACAAACACACACACACACCAACACAACACCAGAAAGTTGTCAGATATACCGATCCCTGACAGCTTTTGGTTCACAGCATGAAACCTGTGAACGTGACGGCTAAACTTGACTATTAGAGAGCAAACAGCTCTTCTTGGAGAATGTTTGAGAAGTTTCTGAAATGATGATTTGGCTTGTAATCACTTTGGATGATGGCAATTATGTTCTCAGACATCATTGCTGTCCTTGAGGACGCCAGGGTGATGATTGCGAGCTGATAACTTTATTAGCATGAAAGACTGTTGTGACAGAGGATGATTTTATTCTTGGTCCTGATGGATGCTTCTTTCCATCTCACACATACAGCTTTACTGTCTGGGTTCTTCATTTCAGAGCTGGCAAAGGTCTGCATAAAGTATATATAAAATAAACAAATATGTTTGCTGGCATAGATGAAATGATTTTAGGACTCACAGGATAATTTCCTGATTAGAAAAGGAGAAGCAGGGAAAGGATGAGAGTTTATATGGGAGATAAGACAGATCTACAGGTGTGTTCATACATTGAATTTATTTCACATAATATTACATTAGGGCCTGTTTATTGTTACTAAATTCATTTGTAATATTTAATAATCACAATGAAACACAGTATCGTGAAAAATCGCAAAGCTTTCCATTTATTAGCAGTATTGGTGTTGATACCAGGGATCTTGGATAATAATAGTTTAAATGTCTATTATTTATTGCAGACTATTCAGTGTTGTTAATTTTATTTTTAATATTAAATAGTGATAATTAAACATTCTATCCATTCATTCAACAATGATTCTATTTATTAGCAGTGTCTCTATTGGTTGTTAAATTTGGTTAATTGGATTATAATCGTGGATGGTATTTGATTATTGTAATATATTTTTAATTATTATATTATATCATATTATATTATAATATATTTAGGTTAATGTTAGTCATTTTATTAAATGGCAATAAAAAAATATTTAATTCATTCTATTATTTATTTACCATTTGAAACATTTTATTCATCATTTTACATTATTTCATCTGGAAAATATGCAAGTGCTCCTGCCATTGACTTGCCGACCCCAGGACGTTAAACATTAAACATTTTTCCACGGAAACTGACAAGCCTTATTTTTATTTGCGGTGTCTTTATTGGTATTGCTGTTCGTAATCTTGCTATCAGATTTAATTTATATTTATAAAATATATTTATATTATTAAAAATATATTTATATAATTGTAAGTATATATTATGTTATATTATATTATATTTAATGTTAATTTAATGTTAATCATTTTTTAATTAATTTAATTCATATATTTAAACATTTTATCTTTAGAAACTGACAAGCCTTATTATTATTTGCAGTGTCTTTATTGGTATTGCTATTTGTGATCTTGCTATCAGACTTATATTTATATTTATATTAATTATATTATATTATATTATTTGTTAGCTGTGTCTATATTGGTAATCTGTGGTCTTGTTATCAGATTTACTTGTAAAAAATATATATATATATATATATATATATCATTAAAATATATATTATATCATATTATATATAGCCTAATTTTTTTTTATTATTATTAATAAATGTATTTATTTAATGACAGTATTTAAAAATGTTATCTTTAGAAACAGACAAGCTTTATTTTTATTTGCGGTGTCTTTATTGGTATTGCTATTTGTGATCTTGCTATCAGATTTAATTTATATCTATAAAATATATTTATATTATTAAAAATATATTTAAAGTTTTATATTATATTATATTATATACACTATTTAATATCAATATATTTAGATATATTTTAGACATTCACATGGTAATTTTAGACATTCTGGTGGTAATTAAACATTTTAGTCTGCTTTTGATAACAGTCTAGCACTGTTACTTTAATGTAACTCTTTTCACCATGTTTACAATCTGCAGAATTTCCCATTTAATCAGAACAGAAAATGTGAAAAGACTCTGCAGATTTTTTCTGGGCGCACTTATGAGTGTATGGAAAGTCTTACGCTGCAGAGCACCATAGAGTCTCATTCTCTATTGTTTGAGAGTCGACAACCCTTCAGTGTCATCCACACCTCACAAAACACGCAAGGCCTTCTCCTCCGCCAGAACAATCACCTTTATTCTCACCAAGGATAGACCGCTCATTGTCCATTGTTCTGCTTAACAACAAACGCTTTAGGCCGCAGAATCTGATGCTTAAGGAGTCGTGAGACCGTCTGAGAGTTGGGATATTGGTCATTAGGATGTCACTGCGGAATGGGTGGAAACTCTGACAGGAGTAGCACATCGCTTGTAGCATGTTTCGCTTCTTTGCTTCAAAATATCCTAGATAGCCTCCTGTGGTCATGTGACTAAATATATCCACTCACATGTGAAGAATTAAGACGTGAGTTTGGAAAAAGCTACTAAAGTTACTTAGCAACTTGAGTAAGTGGCTTCAGATTTCACTTTTGACCGTGTTTAATTTATGTCGTAGAGCAAAATGTGAAAGTTTCTTCAAGTAAATGTAACCACAGAGCTTGTTTGCCCATAAATCGTAACCGCTTTTCTAAAAACCCATAGTAAATTCATGAGGGAACCCGTGGCGAATTAGCCTCCGGGTTGGCCTACAAATTGCCATCATGACTGAACAGCTCTATAGAGAGGGGAAACACTGGGCTGCTGGGACTTTAAAAGGGTAAAAACAAAAGACGAAGATTAATGATAAAGAGAGAGATGAATGTAAAGGGCATGGAAGACAGGGAGAGGGTGATTGCGGGCTAAAGAAAAGAGATATTACAGAGCTACAAAACTTTTCACTGAGACAGGATCAGGTAAGAGAGTGCTGAAGTCAGCAGGACAGAGGAATTCTGGGTAATGGGAGGAGGGGAGGTTTTTAATGTGATGTAAAAGTACAGTCTTGTCGCACACAGTGACTCAGTTTCTCTCAACAATGAGACATCGTCTCAGACATGTGACTACTGTTGTTGCTCTCTCTCACGATTTCTCTCTTTCTGTCTTTTCCAGCTCTCACAGAAGATGATGTATACAAAAATGCAGTGAAGGTCTCCCTCCACGACTCGCCCAGCACCAAGAACAAATCTAATTCGGATGCTTCTCTTTCCAAAGCCAGCTTTACCATCATCATCCTCGCTCTGGGCCTGCACTGGCCCTTCATCTGAAATGCCACAACTGCAAACACACAGACACAATGCAATCATATGCACACATGGGTGAACATCATAAATGACAGGGTCTTATTTCCCCCAAAATTCAAAAGAAAAGAGGAATATATACAGTATGTCATAATGAAAAAATTGTGACTTAATCATTAATTCACATTTTTAACAGCCATTACTCCAGTCTTCAGTGTCACATGTTCATTTTTAAAGGATAAGTTCACTTCCAGAATTAAAATTTACCCCTTGTCATCCAAGATGTTCATGTCTTTCTTTCTTCAGTCAATAAGAAACTGTTTCCTGAGGAAAACATTTCAGGATTTCTCTCCATATAATGGACTTCAATGGTGCCTGCGAGTTTAAACTTCCAAAATGCAGCTTCAAAGGGCTCTAAACTATCCCAGCCAAGGAAGAAGGGTCTTATTTAGCGAAACGATTGGTTATTTTCTAAAAAAAAAATACAATTTATTTACTTTTTAACCTCAAATGCTCGCCTTGTCTAGCTCTGCGTGAACTCTGTTTCGGTTTCGAAAAACTCCCATCTCATTTTCTCCTCCATCTTCAAAATCATCCTGCATCGCTGCAGAAGTACCGACCCAGGGTTTACAAAGCGAATGTACATAGAAGATCAAACGGCCTTTACAAAAAGGTAAAACAGCGATGTAGGACCATTTTGAAGTTGGAGAAGAAAATGAGATGGGAGTGTTTCGACATACCCTAACTGCCTTGAACCAGAATGCATAGCACACGCAGAGTTAGATAAGACAAGTATTTGAGGTTAAAAGTATATAAATTGTCATTTTTTTTAGAAAATAACCGATCATTTCGCTAGATAAGACCCTTCTTCCTCAGCTGGGATTGTTTAGAGCCCTTTGAAGCTGCATTTTGCAAGTTCAAACTTGTGGGCACCATAGAAGTCTACTATAATGTTTTCTTTACGACTGAAGAAAGAAAGACATGAACATCTTGGATGACAAGGGGGTGATTAAATTATCTGTAAATTTTTGTTCTGGAAGTTCTCCTGTATAGCATTCTAATATGCTGAATAATGATCAGTGTTGAAAACAAAACAAAATAGAAAATTTCTGTAACAATTTACACTACCCTTCAAACGTTTGGGGTCAGCACTTTTTTTAATTGAAAGAGATTAATACATTTATTCAGCAAGGATATGTTAAATTAATAAAAAAAGAAGGTTTAGTAAAGATATAATAAATGCTGAAAATGTTATGTTTTTTATTATCAGAGTTTCACAGGTTGCAAAAAAATATTCAACAGCACAAATGTTTCCAGCATTGATCATAAGCATATTAGAATGATTTCTGAAGGATCATGTGACACTGAAGACTGAAGTAACGGCTGATGAAAATTCAGCTTTGCATTACCGAAATAAATTATATTTTAATGTATGTGAAAAATAGAAAACCGTTATTGTAAACTGTAATATTATTTCACACTATTACAGTTTTTTCTGTATTTTTAATCCATTAAATGCAGCCTTGATGAGCATTTGAAAGCATTAAAAAAAATTTGCATTGCAGTAGGCTTCTAGGAATTGTTTGAGGACATTGTTTAAAGGATTATTTTACTTCCAGAATTAAAAAATCATCATAATTTACTCACTTCCATGTTATCCAAGATGTTCATGTCTTTCTTTCTTCAGTCGAAAAGAAATTAATTTTCTAGGATTTTTCTCCATATAGCGGACTTCAGTGTGAGCCAACGGGTTGAAGGTCCAAATTGCAGTTCAAATGCAGCTTCAAAGGGCTCTACGTGATCCCAGCCGAAGAATAAGAGTCTTATCTAATGAAACAATCAATCATTTTCTTAAAACAATAAAAATTTATATGCTTTTTAACCACAAATGTTCATCTTGCACTAGCTCTACAATGCACATCCATGACTTCATGCATTACGTGATCACTATGGAAAGGTCACGTGTGGTTAGTTCTCCGTTTATTTTGGGTCAAAAATAAGGGGAAGGGTGAAAACTCCATCTAATTTTCTCTTCCAACTTCAAAATTGTCCAACATCGTCATTTTACCTTTTTTCTAAAGGCCTGTTTGACTTTCTTCGCATGTTCACTTTGTAAGCACTGGGTCAGTACTTCGTCATGTCACTATGTAATTTGTGAAGTTGAGCTAGTGCAAGATGAGCATTTGTGGTTAAAAAGTTTTTTTTTTTTTTTTAGAAAATGATCGTTTTGCTGAATAAGAAACTTATTCCTCAGCTGGGATCGTGTAGAGCCTTTTAAGCTGCATTGAAGCTGCAATTTGGACCTTCAACCCATTGGGCACCATTGAAGTCTACTATATGGAGAAAACTCCTGGAATGTTTTCCTCAAAACCTTCTTTCTTTTCGACTGAAGGAAGAAAGACATCAACATCTTGGATGACATGGGGGGGTGAGTAAATCATCAGGAAATTTTTGTTCTGGAAGTGAACCGGTTCTTTAAATTTTTGGTTATAGTATATATTAAGCATCGTGGTCTTAATACGAATCACAGTTTCTTATTTATTTCTCTTGATTTTGGGGTCAAGTATGACCCAGTCATTTCCTGACTGTTCATGAGAGTTCGCCCACACTGTATCCCTAAATAATCACATTGCAAGGTTGTCTCATTATGTTCCCAGCCTCATTTTTATGGAAGACTCCGACTTGGAGACTAGCTGTGCTCTCTGGGGTTTAAGTGTTAACACTCTCCACAGACTTCTTGTATCAGGACAGGACTGTTATCATCACTGACTGGGACTGTGGAATGCATGACAAAATATGTGCATCTGTGGAAACATCACTCATGACCACACAACAAAAAAGAAAACATAAACTGTCTGCATTGTCAGCAAGGGATTTTACCACCACACACACACACACACACAGAGCATTAATGAATGAGACTATGAATGATATGCACATTGTACTATGTATATAGTTTGAACTGGCGCTGAATTTATAGGATAACGAATGTTTAAGTATCACACAAACTTTTTTTTTTAAAATAAATATTTCATCAGCTCTAACTGAAACTCACACAAACACATAGTTATAATGATATAAATCTTACCAAGTACTGGCAGTGTTCTTGGGCTTTGTTGTTACCTGTTTGCACGACTTTCATGGCTTTAAAGGGCTCAAAACATCCCTGTAATACTTACGTTTTATTTTAATTCCCGCATTTACCTTCCAAGTGCACCGCTTTTCTAAGAAAACATAGTTTAATAAACGTATTTGATATATATACTCTGTCATTGAGTATACCAAGTCAGTTTCATGAGGTTAAAATTTTACAATTTACATATTTTAAAATTGCACTAAACCTACTTTATTAAAGTAAAAAAAAAACAATAGTTTAAAAAAAAAGAAAAAAAGAAACCCTTTTTTGGTCCCCAAAAGTGTGGTACAGGTTTGCGTGAATGTTATGTTTAATGAAAAAAAAGGTTTAAAAAAAAATCACAAATATGCAGAATGCCTTTCTTTTATAAATAATGAACTTAAAGCAAAGCAATGCAAGATGTTTAGAGATACCAAATATTTTCTATAATAGCTTCTTTAGCAATCTGTTCATAGCAACATAAAAAAAGCATTTTTATTTACTATTTTATGTTAACATTTAAGAGTCAGTATTAAAACATTGCTATAGTTCTTACACAGAAGCAAAGGTCTAATGTGTCTGTAAACATTTTTAATGTTTATGCATTTTTTTTTGTTGTTGTTGTTGTTGCTGTGTCTGATTGCACATGGATTTCCTTCATATATTTCTGTTGTTGGTTCCTAAAACATTTTTATATGAATGTTCATGAATCTTCATACATTCTTAAACATTTGCAAGCCAACCATTTATCCACAAATAACACTGATACGCCCAGGGTGCGAATTACAGAGGTTTAAACCCTACAAATTAGAGACAAATTTCAGTTGTATAATAGCACATTTCACAAATGCATGTCAGAAAGTTTATAATTACCTTTAAACAGCTTTTAAGATGGTAATCCTTTGTCTGATATGCTCAGCAAAAAAATATTGGGGTTGCATGATGAGCTTAGGAAGAATAGTTTATCCAAGAAAATGTAAAAATCCTGTCATTATTTAATCACCTTCACCCTCAGGATATTGTTAAAAATGCCACCTTTTTAACAAAGTTCATGGTTTTATGCAACACAAAGACAGTCATACAAGTATGAAATGACATGAGGGTGAATAAATGATGACAGAGTTTTCATTTTTGTGTGAATTGTTTCTTTAATACTGCACTCTAAAATGTATCTATAGTGATTCCTTTATATTTAAAACAATGTTGTTGAAGGTCATTGTGTAGTTCGCACCCTGAATAGAGTTATGCAAACACAAAACTAATACAAACTGTCATTTCTATGTATGACTGTAAAATGGATTGCAATTACAGTTTGTTTGCTGTGTTTTATTTGTTTATTCATGGTTTGGTTGGTACAATTGAACATGTCTGGCTCAGCGAATGAAGCTACTGAAAAACTCTCAGATATACACAGCTCTTATAAAAAAGTTGGTTAAACGGCTAATAAAGTGATTCTCTGCTCAATTCTCTGCTGTTTCTCAACACTTCAAGTTGCCACGGTTGATTAAACGTACAGAATAGAAAGAAAAATGGTTTAGTTTTAAAATTTAATTAATTAATACAATTGAAAAAAATAGGTCTGTGATAATTTAACAATAATTAGCTAACATACCTCTCTCAGGCCTTTGGAAAGGTCCTCATTGGATCTAAAAAAGACATTTTTCTTAAAAACAGTCTTTTTATCTCAGTGCATCTTTATCATTCTTGAAAATTATGTTGACATGTTTTCCCTCAAGTTTTTCCCAAACCCGTATGACAGCAACTTGATCAAGTGAGCAGTTTTAGCTTTGATTTCTGAACGGTTGTGATTTGTAAACCAAATCAATGGGTTCTTTTGCAAGAACTGACAGAATGAAAGAATGATTTGTTCACAGATCCTGTCCTCCGTTTCAGATCATTGACTCTGATCTGGTGATCTGGTATGTGCTGGTTGGAGATAACATCTCAGAGTATCAGTGAAGAACTTAATTTTTTTTATTGGTTTGTCCCTCCCACAGAGTTATGGCTTTAGAAATTTTGGAAAGTTGCTCACAAGTTACATGGACAACTTTATTGGTGATTTTCTTAAAAATGTTTTTGTTGTTGTTGTTGTTTACAGGTTTGGAACATGATGGTGAGTAAATAATGGCAAAATTTTCACATTTGGGTAAACTTTCTTTTTCTGTCAAAAAAGTCATTAGGTTAATTTCCCCAAACCACTTGCTTCTCTCTATTCACCACACAGATGCTTAAAGAGCAGCTTTTTTTTAAAGGGGTCATCGGATGCAAAGTTCACTTTTACATGTTTTTTTTAAAGGGGTCATCGGATGCAAAGTTAATTTTTACATGTTGTTTAAACATTAATGTGTGTTGGCAGTGTTTGTACAAATCTACCCTATAATGATAAAAATCCATGCAGTGGTTTTTAATTAATCTGTAAAAATAATATCCCCTTTTTCAAATCGAGCCATTCTCAGATGCCGGTGTGGCGTCACACCGACCAAAGCCGCTCCCACGACAGTTGATTGACATGACGTGTCTTACCTCACACCCGCCTTATAACAGTCCGACCTCCATTGTTTCGATGCTGGAGCAGGGATGTAAGTTAGAATATCTCTGATTGAGTGAATGAGGTGTTGTGTTGCTGGATGTAATAATGAACATAGTGGTCGTCATTTACTCCCGACATCTGAGCAGCTGAAGATGCAGTGGATTATGTTTGTTTGTGAAGGGATTGTCTATGTTCATATAGGTCTATGTTTGCGCAAATCATTCATGATCCAGCTTCACTTACAGCAGAAGTGAGTATAAGGGTTTTTTAATGAATCTTTGCGATCGCCTTTCCTAATAATGTGCCAGTTAGCAAGTTTAGCGGCTAAATGCAGCTAAAGTAAACAGACTCGTCACTCCAGAGAGAAGAGAGGGGCGGGGCGAGCAGAGCTCATTAACATTTAAAGCAACCTCGGCCAGAACAGGATGATTTTTGCAGAGCTGATTTTGGCAAGGTAAAAAGGGTGTTGTTTTACACAACCATTGAGAATTTTTAACAAAATATATTATAGACTTTTCAATAAGACCCTAAAGAATCATATTAACTTGTGGAAAATGGGCATCCGATGAGCCCTTTAAAGTGTCCTAATATTGTGTTGAGTCCCCTACAACAGGTTTAAATGCATCTAAGGTCAGAAAACGTAATTTTCTCAGAATGTACATTTATATATAGTCATTTGTCATTGATTTCGAAACGGTTCGTTCAAAGCAATTTTGAGCATAATGTCTGAAAACTCCTCCCTTCCATAAGCTTACTCTGCTCTGATTGGTCAGCTGGCCAAGCCTGATGTGAGTGGTACTAAGAGGAGTAATTGAGTAAGTTAGCGAGCGCTACCATCTGTGTTGCCAAGTCCACAGTTGTTTTTGATGTCCACTGGTTGAAACAACCCCAATTATGTCATATTTAGCCCCTGGAATGCGAATTTCCCAGGAGAACCTTGACAAAAAGTGTGTATTTTACACCCCAGACTGCGATTTTTAACGGGGCACCCCCTCGAAACGCGATTGGGCTAGTTTTAAGTAACAATTGGGCAGGTTTTGTTGTGAAAACCTGGCAACCCTGAGCATGCACTTTTGCCATAAAAACATTTTGTTTAACACTTATGGAAGGGAATCGTGCCCACAGCTAAAGTTTAGCTGCTAAACTGTAAACAAAACAAAAATGGTGGAT
The DNA here is from genome assembly GCA_012976165.1 of Labeo catla. Taxonomy (NCBI): domain Eukaryota; kingdom Metazoa; phylum Chordata; class Actinopteri; order Cypriniformes; family Cyprinidae; genus Labeo; species Labeo catla. The sequence goes on from VONZ01000382.1 coordinate 571,163, forward strand.
ACGTTAGCCGAGCACTAATGACTAACCGATCAAACAATACAGTTTGTAAACCAAAACAGGTCTAAGTTACATTGTATATTATTAAATAAAGTGATTAGAACAACAACTTTCTACATTAATTGACACATTCTTAGGAAATAGTGGGTTCACAGCGAATTATCAGAGCTATGTCAGCCGGACAGTAATATTGTGGTTTATTTGGAAACCTAAAGCTGCACTAGGTAACATTATACATCTAATATTAGCACAAAAAAACTAGATATTTTGAGCACTCATTTTGAAAATGTCCACATAATGTATCGATTGTACTTACAGGTTGTGGTTCAGAGACGCTTGTTGGTCCAAATAAAGATTCTGTGATCTCTGTGATCTATTCAAAATAGGTCAAAATCCACCAACAAAGTGATTTGAAATAATGTTATTGGAAGTGGGTAAATGTTTTCCATTTATAAAATGCATTTCCCTAAAGATAAACTGTCTGTATAGTGCGGCTCAAGCTCACATGCTTTTTGAAATTGCACATGGATATAAGTACTTAAGTGTCTGTGAATGTAACTCATCATAGTGACCATACAAAGTCATGAATTGCTGCAGAGCTTTTACTTGTCATCTATCTGGAGAACCAGTCCAGAATAAAATGCTTTTATGGAACCCAAGACCTCATTTTTTTCTGTTAAATGTGGAAAATCCACATAAGAGTCCCACTTTCCTTCCATTTTGAGTGTAGCGCTGAGAAGTGATTGAAACATTTTTCTACAGTTGAGGTCTGCACAGAAGTTGATGAGTCATAAATGTGAGCCCACACAGTGTGGACACGTGACTATTTTTGGACTTTGATGGGTACAGTATTTCAAATGCATTTTTTAAGTGAAACTTTGCACACTCTGTGATCTCTCAAACCAAGTTCATAAAGTTCTTATATCTGCTGAATCACTTTAAATCATCCATTTAAAAAGAAATGAAAAAGAAATCGGCATATAAAAGCTGTAAGATTGCAAGAAATACAAATTCCTGTGTTTAACTTTTGGTAGTGTATGTCCTTAAAAGAACCTCCCTGGTCTTAATTTAAAGTAACTATATTTAAAACAGACATGTATGCTTTTAGGGTAGCCTAAATGTTTATTTAAATTAAAAAATGTGCCCTGAAAGACACTATTTGGAATTTTTTGAATTTTAGAATTTTGGATATGTTCCAAAACCTAGTAAGATTCCTACCTAGGTGACATTTCCAGGTTTTACAGGCATTGATTGATTGAAATGGTAATACAAGCCAGCTCACTAGTTTTGAAACAGAGCTATCCACCTTATTTTTCCCATAAAAGTGGGCATGGCCATTTGTAAACTTTATGGGTCTGGATATCAGCATCTAGCTATTTTTAGCTGTTCAAAACAGCTTGTTTTGCTGCTCGATATTGCAGATTGATGTGTCTTACCATATTATGTTAATGTATTGTCTTAATTATGAACAAACTGATTTGGGGTGCAAACAGTTTTCCGTTTACTGCATGTTGTTATTCTCATTATTTCCCTATAGCGGATAATGAACTGGATATCTCGCCCACAGACTTACTAAGGTGAATTATGCAGCCACATTTTCACCTTAAGCCAGGTCAGTTTTCTCTGTATTTCTGTGAGAATTTTGTGAAATTTAATCCCTACAACAACGACAGCAAAGTGTTTGCCTTCAGTGATTTAGTTTTTGAATTCCGTTCATCTGAATCTCACTCTGGAGTCTACTGTCTCTGTCTCTTGCGGGCCATGTGTAGGAATGGAGTTATTTGTGTCTCGTGTTCTCTCGAGTCGGTAGCGCTGACGGGTCAGTCTGGCACACACACACACACACACGCGCGGCTAACGCTAATATAGCAGCTACTGGAGCCAACACAACTGCCTAGCCAGCACACAGCCTTTAAATAGCGCCGAATGAGAGAGAGTAATGTAATCGAATGTGTTGGAGGATCTTCCGCTTTCTTAAACAGCCCGAAAGAAACTGATACGACACCCCATTTTACCTCAGAGTTTCCTTCTCTTCTATAGGTGCTATATTTAGTGCCATAAAGGTTAGCGTTATGCTATGGATGGCAAATGAGAAAAGTCACGTGAGCTGAAATGTCATTAACCAATATAGTTTTGCCTCATGCTTAAATTGTACGTTTTATTTCTTATTTATTTATTTATTTATTTTATTGTGGTTGTCAGTATTATATCACCGGTCCAAGAACACACAATTTGGATAATTCCAACATGGTGTATGTATGTCTACGAATAGATTATATTCACCTACATGCAGTGGCATATGAACGTTTGGGAACCCCTTGCAGAAACTGTGAAAATGTGAATAATTTTAACAAAATAAGAGAGATCATACAAAATGCATGTTATTTTTTATTAAGTACTAAGATGTTTTACATAAAAGATGTTGAAAAAAAGGATGATTAAAAAAGGTTGAAACATTCACTGTTGCTCCAGAAGGAAACTTGATGCATTAAAAGTGGGGGGTGAAATCTTTTTGAATTTGAAGATCAAGGTAAATTGTACTTAATTTGTCTTCCCGGAAACATGCAAGTATCTTCTGTTGTTTCCAAAGGGCAGTACTAAATAAATAAAAAAAAAATTCTACAAAATAAGAAAAATACATCTTCACACTGTTAAAAAGTTTTCACCCCCAGCTCTTAATGCATCGTGTTTCCTTCTGGAGCATCACTGAATGTTTTAACATTTCTGCAGGACCTGGAGGATTTTTCTGAAGAACTGTGTTCAGTTTAACTGTTCAGAACAAACAAGCAACTCATGAACAACCATCACAAAACAAAAAAAACAGTAGTAGATCATCCAGGTAACCACACTCAGTATTAAGAACCAAGGGTTCCCAAACTTTTGAAGGAGTTTTTTTGTCTTGTGGACTACGTAAACATCTTTTATGTAAAATATCTTACTCAGGACAGTACGAAATAAAAAAAATAACATGCATTTTGTATGATCTCACTCACTTTGTTGAAATGATTCACATATTAACAGATTCTGCAAAGGGTTTCCAAACTTTCGCATGCCACTGTAGATGCTTCAAGTACGTTCCTCATTGAACACTGTTGTAGGCTGTATTTATACAGTGAAAACATTGTAAAATATTATGATTTAAAACAGTTTTCTATTTTATATGGTTTAAAATGCAATTTATTCCTGTGATAGTAAAGGTGAATTTTCAGCATCATTACGCCAGTCTTTGGAGTTACATGATCCTTCAGATAGCATTCGAATATGCTGATTTGGTGCTCAAGAAACATTTTTTATTATTAGCAATATTGAAAACAGTTGTGATTCTTAAAGGGGTGCTATTATGCTTTTTCACTTTTTGAAATTTAGTCAGTGTGTGGTGTGTATTTTTTGGCATAAAAAAGATCTACAAAGTTACAAATCTCAAAGTCCATTCCAAAGGGAGATATTTTGTTTTTTAAAAATCCCTTTTCAAGAAATACAACGAACGGATGGTTTTGGTCTACAGTGTTGTTTTCCGGATTTTGTGATGTCACAAAGCTCATTAGCATATCATTAAAATAAATCGCGGGGAAATTTGAATGAAAATTCAAATGGTTGGGGGGTGGGTAGGGACGAGGTGGGGGATTAGTGTCAGAGCCGTAATGTGACGCAGACGTGTGCAGTGTGTGGTAAGAGATTTATTCATCATACAGTGTAGATAGCTTCGCTTATAATGCGAGTGTTTTTTAAAATGCATAAACGTGCACTAGACTAATCAGTGATAATGTTCTTTGATAATGTTCTTTGTTTGTTTTCTGTAACTGCTTTCTTTAATAACTAAGAAATGTAAGCATTATAATTACTAACTTGTTTTTATTCAATTGTTGTCATGTTAAATACAAATTAAGTCATATTAAAAACATTAGGCTGCTTTTAGCCTTATGCTGGAGCTGATTTCTGGCAATGAAACTATGTATGTAAATAATTAAATTAGCACGATAATATCATGTATCGATATGACGGTAGAACCCAACACTACTGTAGCATCAACTATACCTTAATATATCCTTAACTATAAAGGAGCAGACGGAACTTGCTGCTTTGGCAAGGGGCGTGGCAGTACTGAAACATCATCTAAACTGTTTTCCAATCACAACACATTTCGTTTTTTGGAAGGCGGGCCTTCATCAAACCCGGAACTAAATGCGCCATTTGTGCCAGGCTGGGGAGAAAGGTATTGTAATAATGTAAATTATCTAAAAAATAACACATTTTTCAAACCACCAAGCATGAGAGCATGTTCTAGTACACCCCAAAATTAAAATCAAGACTTTGTAAAAGAACATAATAGGACGCCTTTAATATGTTTATTGAAACATGGATGTTGATTTTAATTTTTAACAGTGCTGCTTATTGCATCTTTAATGTGTCCTTAGTGATTAAAACCATTAATTTCTTTTAAATAATCCTTCATACCCAAAAGTTTTGTACATTAATTTGAACACAACCAGTGTCAGCTTATTCATTTGTCTGTTACTCTGGACTCTGTTTTTCCCACAGTGGACAGATGTTACTAAACCAGGTTAACAGTCACTGAACTGTCAGCTGAGAGACACAAACTTTCACCTCTTCTTGTCTGTCTGTCTCAGATTCACTTGCACTCCATGTCTGTCTCACAGAGGCTATCTTTGACTTTCCTGTCTATCTCTCATTCTGTCGCTCTTTTACTGTCTTTGCTTTCTCTCATTTCCTATCTGTCTTACTCAAGTTCTCTCTGAATCTTTTTCTGTCTGTCTCTCATGCTTTTCTTGACTGTCTGTCTCACACCCACATTTCCTGTCTGTCTGTCTTTCTCAGATTCACTTGTACCCCATTTTGCCTCTTTCTCTATTTTTGTCTATCGTGTTTATTTTGTTCATCGGTATGTGAGACCACAGACATCATCTATTCTTTATTTTAACTAATATTATTTGGAAAATGACTCTGTTTGAACAGCACTTTCATATGCTTCTTGAAAGGATAGATGGCACAATATTTTAGGCTTAATTATAACACTGACCGATATAGAGTAGCTAAAGTGGATTTTAATTTTGTAAGCTTTCAAGTGTAGTCTCATTAGTGTGTCCATTGCAACCGCATGTTTAAAACTTATAGTTGTAATGAGAGATTTACATATCTTCATTCTTCATACCACTCCTATTCGCACAAAGAGATGAGTAAGACAGTGCTAGTGAATATAAACATAAACTCAAACTCCCCTGGAGATTCACCAAAACACTGTCTCACTTTCTCTGTCTCTATTGTGTTTCGTCAACATTGCCTTAACTCCAGTCAGATCCAGTAAGTTGAACTCTCTGGAGTCCAGAACCACTTTGAGACAGCTGGGCTGGAGATCATGACATGATCAAGAACTGCTTTCGGACACAACATTACTAATGAGTATTTATGATTCTGAATGCATCTGGGGTTTGGATCCTCTGTGATGAAGGAAGGAATGAAGAGAGAGAGAGAAGCTGTGGTAGGCGTAACTCGGGGAAAATCACATGCTTTATTTCTGCATTCCAAATATTTGTGTGCATTTTCTTTTTGATTTATAATTTCAGATGCCTACTGTCCAGTGTGCATTCTGTGTTACCACAGGAAGAACATTCTGATCTTAGGAAATAAACACCTCTTTAATATATCAGCTGTTCTCTTTGCTACAGGAATGTGCAGCAATGGAGGACACTTAAAGGGTTGTTTTGCTTAAAGGGAGAATCCACCCAGAAATTAAAATTCTGTCATTATTTGCTCAGCCTCATGTTGTTCCAAACGAGTATGACTTACTTTCTTCTGTGGTTCACAAAATAAGATATTTTGGTAACCAAAGAGTTGAAGTTAATGGAAACCTAAACTCTATAGTTACCAACATTTGTCAAAATATCTACTGCAGAAGAAAGTAAGTCATACAGGTTTGGAATGACATGAGGGTGAGTGAGCAAGGACAGAAGTTTAATTTTTGGGTAAACTAATCCTTTAAGTGTCCTGCTTTTCAGAATGTTTGCCATGACTAAAAGACCACAGTAATATCATGTGTTAGAAATTGGGATAGGTATTGCGATATATAATTATCATGAATATTAATACCAAGTTTTTAGGATTTCAAGTGCGAAGCCAAGGATCAGCAATCTCCACGTAAAACTGATTGAGAAGACCAAACCTTAAGTCGTAGAGACCTGAAACTTGGAGGGATGGTAGTACTTACACCATCTACAACGTATTAGACCTATTAGACAAGGTTAACTGAGGTCGATTGGAACGAAACTAGCTGGGCCTTGTTCTTCTAAAGGTCACTAAAGGTCGATATTGCATTTCTCAAAGGAGTTAACAATTGTATATTGCATGGTTTCTCACACATACGCATGGTATTCGTATCATACAATACGCCTCCTCATTCTTTGCATCTAGAACCACGGCTGTCAATCAAACCATTTGTTAAATGATTGAGAAAATGTATAAAACCTACTTTTGCGAACTAGACCTACGTTTTTCACTCAATCTGGAAAAAATAAACACTGTAGTGCAATTCTCTGGACTCTCTTTAGGTTAATAATTATCAAAATTTGTTGAAATCTACCCTTTGGGAAACTATAATGGGGTCGTTTAGAAAAGGGGCCTGTCCAAATATAGCCAAAAGCCTATAAAGCTTAAATGAAAACTCAAAAGTTCATGAAACCTGGTGAGCACATACAACAGGTGATTCTAAACAAGCATGCAAAGTTTTAGGGAGAGTTTGGGCTACAGGTGGCACTATAACAGTCATGAATGTTAAAAAACATCATATTTCTATGGTAAATTACCAGGATTTGCCAAAAATGCTTTTTAATCATTGATTCTGGCAGTTATTAAGTAATGTGTAATGTCTTTTTTCATATGTGCTTAAATGTCTTAAAGGGGTCATCGGATGCAAACTTCACATTTACATGTTGTTTGAACATAAATGTGTGTTGGCAGTGTGTGTACACAATCACCCTATAATGATAAAAATCCACCCAGTGGTTTTGAATTATCTTGTCTAATTTGAATCATCTTGTCTGTATGACAACACACCGACAGAGGCTGCTCCCACGATGGTTCATTGACATGGCCGTCTTACCTTAGACCCGCCTTGAATGAGCTGTAACAGTCCGATCGCCATTGTTTCGATGCCAGAACACGGACATAGACAAGAATGGCTCCTAAGCAACTGAGGTGTTCTGTTGTTGGATATAATAATGAACATAGTAGTTGTCATTTACAACATCTGAGCCGCTAAAGACACAGTGGATGACTTTTATTTGTGAAGGAAATGTGCCTCCCAATCTACATATATTTGCCTGTGTTCATGCGAATCATTCATGATCCAGCTTCACTTACAGCAGAAGTGAGTATAAGGGCTTTTTTAATGAATCTTTGCAATCGCCTTTCCAAAAAATGTGCTAGTTAGCAAGTTTAGCAGCTAAATGCGGCTAAAGTAAACAGGCTCGTCACTCCACAGAGAGAAGAGAGGAGCGGGGCAGGCAGAGCTCATTAACATTTAAAGCAACACCGACCATAATAGGTTGATTTTTGCAAAGCTGATTTTGGCAAGGTAAAAAAGGTGTTTTTTACACTACCATCGAGAAATTTTAACTAAAGCATGTTATAGACTTTTCGTTAAGACCCTAAAGAATCATATCAACTATCATGGAGCTATATTGTTTTGTTCATTTTATAGCCATAGCATGTCAACAATTGTCTCATTTGTGTTTTATTTCTCCAAAAGTATTTTAGAAGGTGCATTCAAGGTGCATATATACTTTACCTTCAGGTGAAACTTGAAGGTAAAGTATATATATTTTTTGCACTTCATCCTTAAATAATAACTGAGAACTCAAGTGTGGCTCTCAAAGCACATTCAGGTTTATGGGAGTTTCAAACATGCAGCACAAGGTTTGACGTCATTGGTAACATCTTAATATAGTATGTGACCAGTAGTGGTTTGAATGTGTGCAATCATTTGTGAAACAGATGAAAATTTCCATCATAGCTCTCAAGACTTGTATGGACCACTTTTATGCAACTTTTTGTTAATTCTTTTTTGAGTTTGACAGCTTGTCATTATATTTTCATCATGGAAACAAGCATCTTGGATCTCCTTTTCTGCTCCGCAGACGAAAGAACATCATTCAGGTTTGGAACAACATGAGGCTGAGTAAATGATGACAGAATGTTCATTTTTGATGAATTATCCTTTAAAGTCTCCTGAGCTACGAAACAGCAATAAAACTTTCCTTTGGATCTAATCAGACATTAATAAGCTCATGAGTGAAGCCAGCCAGAACTAGAAAGCTGTAGAGGTGATCATACAAACATGCACTCAAACTTTATCTATTTTTTCCTTGACGTATCTCGCTCTCAGTCTCTGCAGTAGCTGGAGGGTTGAACTATTAATTCATATATGAGTATTTGAGGGCCAAACGGAAATAAACATGGATTGTGATGTGCCGTGTCCAAAGCCAGATAATAAAGGCCAATCCCACAGGAATGTGGACATATTCTGGAGTTTATTAAATGAAAACAGACAGGGGGATTGGAGGAGCTTTTGCGGCAGAGAAATAGGAAGAAGTGAGTGTGCGTGATGTGTGTGATCATCCATGTATCCGTCTATCACTCTGTGGAATGCAGACGCTCAATAATATACAGGAGCGGCCCAGAACGCTTCGGCTCAATATGGACTCATTATGACCGGATGGAGACTCTGTGGAGACGACTGAGATGATAGACAGAGAGAGAATAAAAGAGACATGAATGATATATGATCTCGACAGAAATGGATAGCATAACGAAATTGTTGTTCCTGTTCTTTTCCTATGAACAAAGATGATTTATGATGTTTTTTTATCTTGAAGGATGAAAACAAAACTAGTTTAATCAACTAGACCTTTTAGTTCTCAAAGCAGACTAGTGAGATGTGGGCAAATCAAACTCCACATATAAAAACTTATATGCAGTTGGGGGATCGGTGCCTTGCTCAAGGGACTCACCTCAGTCGGGGTGTTGAGGGTGGAGAGGGCGCTGGTTATTCACTCCCCCCACCTTCAATCCCTGCCGGACCCGGGACTCGAACCCGCAACCTTTCGGTTACAAGCCCGACTATATTTACACTACCATTCAAAATTTGGGGTCAGTAAGGTATTTTTTTTAATGTTAAAAGATGCTTATACTTGGGTTCTATTATTCGATCACAAATTTAGTGAAAAAGAGTAATATTACCGGTATGCCGGTATATTGCAACAGCCCCGTATTACTTGAAAAATGTTTATATCTATAATCATGTGATTTGTCCCACATCTTTTACCTGCAACAGGTTTGAGATTGCAATGCATTCTGGGATAGTCTTCATGGAGGATGCATGCAGTGCTGGCTAATGCTTAGAGTGAGAAAGAATGGAGAAAAACGTGGTAAGGAAAAAAGCAAGAATTTCTCAGGAGCCCTGTAGTGTTTAATATGCAAAGACAACTGAATATTATTCTCTGGTGAACTGCATCTAATGTATGGAAATTTATTTCAATTGATGACTGTAAAGCATCTCTGAACTACTTTCTAAACTCTTCCCACAAGCCCTGCGGCGTCTCCCAAGTTTTTCCCTTCTCATAACATCTCTCACATAATTCGTGTGAGAAATGTCTCACATATTTTGCAGATGAATAATCCTCAGGGAGCCTAAAACAATTTAAGAACTTGTTTTACATATTAACCGATTCGTGACTCATCGGTCGTTAACGGGGTCTTAAACAACCCCTTCCTCAGAGCTCATAAGCGTCTATTTTTGAACATTACTCACCAAACATGAATGAACGTTTGAACGTCTTTCAGAAGTCTTTCTACTTCAATATGTCTTTGAAAGTCTGAATTCCTCTCGAAGTTTGAGTTCAGAGTGGATCAGATATCAGTGGTTCTCCACTCTGTGGTTCCAGCCACTGGAGTTTTGTAAATTTTCCCAGTTCTCCCAGTACAAAAGACCCCATTAAACACACATGAATGGTTAGTGTGTACACAGAGTTGTGCGGAATTAAAAGAAAGAGATCTTTCATAGGAGATACACAGCTTCTCTTTCTCTTTCATTCTTTTTCCTTGTCTTTCTCTCTTTGCGGCTCATGAGCAGAGGCTTGTTGGACTTGGAAGCTTAGTTTGCTCTGAAATGGAGATAAAAGTCTGAAACGTCTGTCTCTGGCATCCACCTCTTTATATATGTGTGTGATAAAAACTGTACATTTTTGTGTGTATACATGCATATGTGAGAGTATGTGTGTGCTCAAGAGGGGGGTTTGGTCTCATTGATCCAGCGTGTTTAAGAACGCAGGGGCAGAGAAGCCAAACCCCCCTCAGGGCCAGGGAGACACCTTCCAATCAATACCCTGAAAGATCAGCCCTCCTGCCTGGAGCACAGCCTCACACACACACACAGAGACACACACACATTGTATCAGATTTGTTTGGGTCTCTATTTGACCAAAATTGCTGCAACTGGTAGCAGGAAAAGCAAATAATATTAAAACATTTTGTTTAAATGGCAAAAATGTGGGCAATTGCAAAATTTAAAACAATTGTCTCCCTTTCAATTCAGCATGTTACTGACTTGTAATTCAAAGAAATTCAGCACAGCTGATGCTTGGGAAATTAAGTGTTAGTCCATCCATCCATCTATCAGTGTAGTGTTTATTGTCTTTCTGTACAAGAATTTTTTTTTTATCTATCCACCCATCATCATCTATCAGTGTGTCTATAAATCCATCCATTGTTCTATCTATCTATCCGTCCATCTAACTATTGTCTTTCTGTTCAAAAATTTTTTAAACAATCCATCATCCATCATTGTCTATTATTAGTTTGTCTATCCATCTATTCATTGTTCTATCCATCTGTCCGTCCGTCCGTCTGTCCGTCCATCCAGTATTGTCTATCATTGGTGTGTCTGTCTATCCATTCATTGTTCTATCTATCTATCTATCTATCTATCTATCTATCCATCCATCCATCCATTATTGTCTATCATCATTGTCTATCCATCTATTCATTGTTCTATCTATCCATCCATCCGTCTGTCCATCCATCCATCCATCATTGTCTATCATCAGTTTGTCTATCTATCTATCTATATCTATCTATCTATCCATCATCCATCCATCCATTATTGTTTATCATCATTGTCTATTCATCCATTCATTGTTCTATCTATCTATCTATCCATTTATTTTTGTCTATCATTACTGTGTCTATCCATCTATTCATTGTTCCATCCATCCGTCTGTCTATCCATCCATCCATCCATCCATCCATCATTGTCTATCATCAGTTTGTCTATCTATCTATCTATCTATCTATCTATCTATCTATCTATCTATCTATCTATCTATCCATTTTTATTGTCTACCATCAGTGTCTATTCATCCATTCATCCATTCAATGTTCTATCTATCTATCTATCTATCTATCTATCTATATATATGCATTCTGTCAATCATGTCTTCACCAATTCAAATTCAGAAATTTAAAATTTTGGAATATAAATTAAATTCTCAGTCCAATTCTGAATCACATGCAGTCCTGTATGTGTCTTTAACACCAGCAACAGAGGCTGAACAAAGAACTGAGTGTTACTGTTTTTGTTTTTTCTTAAGAGTTTACCATTTTCCGCAGATTCCATGGCTGTGACTGAATTGCATGGCATAAATGCAGGTAACGATACTTCATGCTCTTTATGTTGTAATGTCTCGATGTTGTGCTATTCCACTCTTAAAAAACAACTCTCAGGAACATTAAGGCATTCACATTCAGACCGCCTAGCTTTATGGTTTTGCAGAGGTCATTAGCTTGTGGCAGACCTTTGCTCAATCATTCAAGAAGCATGTCGTGTTCTGCAGAGACTGTGGTGTGTGGTTAATTTTTTGAACGTGTACATCGCCTATGAGAAAGATTTTCCCATGAAGCCGCTTTCTTTAATTGAGAACAAAAGGCTTCGACATCTCCTCCTTGTTACAAAGTATCTTGAGATGACATGCTTAAATGACACATATTTGTAGTTCCCTCTAAGTGGTTTAGATGTGTAGTTAATTCATGTTGAAGATGGACTGAGCTTGGTGGAGCATTTGGCGTAAACACTTAGATTTATCAAGCATTTTATAGTGCCATGGGAGAGATGTGATGAAATATCCATTTATCAAAATGTCAGAGAGCCATTAACAGTATCTGATGATAGCAGACAGCTTGTGAGAAACCAACGCTGTGGTCTTCTCTCTCTTTCACTCTGTCCATGTGTCATTGTTGTCTCCAGTTGCATGTTCCTTCTTAACCCTTAAGCAGGCCTGTCAGTCTTTTGGTAGAGCACTTTTTTGTAAACAACATGTGAGCCAATGATAAGGTTGTGTCAGTTTATTCAAAAATACATTAGAAATGCAGTACAGTGCGTTAAGCATTTTATGGTGAGAATTCTTCTTCTTCTTAGTTCAGGTTGTAAAATGTAGCCAGCTATTAAATTTGGACTTTTGAACAGTAGTGTATGAAATTGACATGAATAATTTCCTATGATTACGCATGACCGTTGAGGGAATAACACTTTAACGGGTCCATGTGGAACAATGAGAAGTTAACTTTTCCCTTTAATAGGCATCTCAAACATTTGGTATGTTTTGTAGAGATCTGCAAGATGAATAAGGAAGTCAAGTCACGATTTAAGACCATAATGTTCAAACAGAACAAACATAGACAGACTGTTTGGAAATTAAGAAGCCTTGTGCTACTGTGTGTACTTGTTTTATCAAACAACGGATGTACTTTATGGCTTCCAGGCTGTTACTCCAGGACTCTGAGGTGAGGTGAGGTGAGGTGTGGAGTCAACTACAGTGATCTCACGTAAGTAGACTTTTTGAACCCTGAGTTTCTTTGGCAGGACTCTTCATGTTGCTGAACTGCATCTGGACATGCCAACCACACTTTAACATATATGAATGTCGTTGCATTACATAACAAAAATGTGATCCTGGACCACAAAACCAGTCATAAGTAGCACAGGGGTTTATCTGTAACAATAGCCAACAATACATTGTCAAAATGATCAATGTTTCTTTTCATTAGGATATTAAGTAAAGATCATGTTTCATGAAGATATTTTGCAAGTTTTCTACCATAAATATATCAAAACTTAATTTTTGGTTAGTAATATGCATTACTAAGAACTTCATTTGGACAACTTTAAAGATGATTTTCTCAGTATTTAGCTTTTTTCGTACGCTCAGATTCCAGATTTTTAAATAGTTGTATCTTGACCAAATATTGCCCTATCCCAACAAGCCATACATTAAAGGAGAAGTCCACTTCCAGAACAACAATTTACAGATAATGTACTCACCCCCTTGTCATCCAAGATTTTCATGTCTTTCTTTCTTCAGTCAGAAATTATTTTTTTTGAGGAAAACATTTTTCTCCATATAATGGACTGCTATGGTGCCCCGAGTTTGAACTTCCAAAAGGCAGTTTAAATGTGGCTTCAAACAATCCTAAATGCGGGTGTAAACAATCCCAGCCAAGGAAGAAGGGTCTTATCTAATGAATCGATCAGTTATTTTCATAAAAATAATACAATTTATATACTTTTTAATCTCAAACGCTCGTCTTGTCTTGCTCTCCCCGACCTCTGTTTTTGTTCCGGGTCATGACAGTTAGGGTATGTCGAAAAACTCACATCTCATGTTCTCCCTCAACTTCAAAATCATCCTATATCGCTTTTGTACCTTTTTTGTTAAGGGTGTTTGATCTTCTTTGCATGTTCACTTTGCAAAGACTGGGTCGGTAGTTTTTTTAATGAAAATAACTGATAGTTTTGATAGATGAGACCCTTCTTCCTCAGCTGGGATCATTTACAACCGCATTTGGGATCATTTGAAGCCACATTTAAACTGTCTTTTGGAAGTTCAAACTTGGGGCACCATAGCAGTCCATTATATGGAGAAAAATCCTGAAATGTTTCCTCAAAAAACATAATTTCTTTACTACTGAAGAAAGAAAAACATAAATTGCTGTTCTGGAAGTGGACTTCTCCTTTAATGGAAAGCTTATTTATTTAGCTTAGATGATGTATAAATCTTATTTATTTATATATATATATATTTTTTTAAATTGATTCTTATGACTGGTTTTGTGGTCTAGGATCACAAATAACAGTTTTGAAACCCTTGAAAGTTTTTGAACCCTTTCTGGTTGTCAAAGGCTACATTTACATTACATTATTGTTTCGTGTCTTAAGACCTCAATGTATCATCACAAACCGCAGGGTTTAATTTGGTTTGGTCTGTGTATGTCTTTTTTTTTTTTTACTCTCAAAGTTGCGGGGGTCCTATTGACCGCCATTATATGACCGACAGACTGCGACAGTTTGAGTTCAGAATCTTTGTTTGTGTTCTACTGAAGAAACAAAGTCACCTACATCTTGGATGCCCTGGGGGTTTGCAGATGAACATCAAATTTTCATTTTTGGGTGAACTATCCCTTTAAACTAATGTTGAGACCAGTTGGTTAACCCTTATGCTCTGCTGAAAATCCTAACCTAATTTGGTTAAAAAAATGTCCATGTAAACATCTTATGCTGTATTATCACCAAATGTTGGATTCAGTCATTTTGTCAGTTTGTTTTCTCTCAGGTATTGTGTTTCTTTTTGGAGCTGACTGGTTGTGGGCCTCAGTTTTTGAGTAAAAATACATAATATGGATCATTTTTGCAGTGTTCACACAAAAACTGAGGTTCATAAGCTCAGATCTGTGAAACCTATCAGTTCCAAAAAGAAACACAAAACCTGTGCTAATTGAAAGAAAACACGTTTGAGGCCAGTATTTGCTAATAATAATATAGCATAATGAGAGATTTATTAGCTATTTTTTCTAGGCTGGTAATTTTTGACCAGGAACACAACACGTGTAATGAAGTGGGGAGAAAAATTCCAAAACGGTACAAAAATAGACCAATTTTTGGGTTGTTATACCCTGTCTGAGCAGTCAGCAAGTCTTAGCCCAATGTGGTAACATTAATTAGCAATTTCAGGAAAAAGAAAATCCTCTTCTCTCGAAGGCTTAGAAGTCAATTGCTCTGAGCAGTAAATTTAGTATTATTTGTTTGCAGAGGCAGCTTGGTTTGATACACAGTATTGTTGTAATGTCATTTTTACATGTGGCTCAAGTGCCTAAATATGTTTGCCACTGTATATTCTGTCATGCACATGCTATAAATTATTTTTTAAAAGGGCTTTAAAGGTTGCAGAGCTTTCAGTAGTTTTCTGAGTCACTTAGTCATTTTGAAAGTTGTTCGTTTTGTGGTGTGTGTGTGTGTGTGTGTGTGTGTGTGTCCTACACTCTCAGGAGTGTGGGACAGAAGTGTGGTTTCTGTCTCAGTAATTACTTGGCTTTTCCATGCCAGCATGCCTGGAGACACACCAACACATTCCTACCCTCTCTCTCTCTCTTTCTCTCTCTCTCTTTAGCTCCTTTGTTAAAAATATATGGACTCACTTTTTTGCAGACCACTTCTCAGCTTTCATACTTCGTTGAATGTTTTACCATCATCGTCCTCTTTACTGTCACACCTCTGTTTGTTTTTCACTTCAAATTCTTTAGCGCAAGTGCGTGTGTGTTAAAAGGAGGGCCTAAAACCATCAATTCCTTGATTTCACGTCAATGAAACTTGGAGCATGTCCTTTGTACCACACCAATACAGTCATTGTTTTCCTATAAAGCTAATGATTATAGACTAACCCTAACCCTACCCTAAAAGAAAACTTTCCATCTTAGATGTCGCTGGAGGGAGGTTTTGTCAGCTTTAGCAAACTTCTGGGGACAATTTTGTCCCCAAACTATAGCTTATAACCCCCCACAAACACACACGCTCGCACACAGCTCCTGTTCCTCATTAGGCAGAAGGCTCTTTCATGGTCAGATCCAATAAAACTTGAATGCGTCTGTCTGGAGCAAACATGGGCAGAGAAGCTTATTTGCGTAATTATTGCAGCACAACCCCGTAGCAGATCTTCCGCCACCTGCCACGACAACCACTCCAGCTCTACGGGGGCTCGACCACATTACCCCACGTCAGCAGTCCCATGTCACTCTTCTCAGAGGGAACTTCAAATATTATTATATTATGGCTTAAAATTTTGCTTGATTTCCTGCAGCACAGGGGTCTGTTTCTGGATTTAGAACTCGTTTTGAGCATCAGATCGATAATGAAGCCAAAAAGATCTGCTCAAGCATTTCTGAATAGATGGGAGAAGTTTTAACAGACCAAATGGGTATAAATTTATAGTATTGTATTAATATATTGATTTATTAATTACTTATTAATTGTTCTATCTATCGTTCTTTCTATCCAACCATCCATTCATCCATCAATTGTTTGTTTGTTTTATCATTCTATTATCTATTGTACTATCATTCTTTCAGTCATTCTATGTCTGTCTTTCCATCCATCCATCCATCCATCATTCATTCATTCGTCTATCCAACCATCCATCCATCCATCAATTGTTCGTTCGTTTTATCGTTTCTATTATCTATTGTGCATATCATTCTTTCAGTCATTCTGCCATCCATCCATCATCCATCCATCCATCATTCATTCATTCATTCATTCGTCTATCCATCCATCCATCCATCCATCCATCCATCATTCATTCATTTTGTCTATCCATCCATCAATCCATCCATCCATCATTCATTCATTTGTTAATTTGTTTTATTGTCCAGTCATTCTATGTCTGTCTATCCTTCCATCATTCATTTGTTTGTCTATCCGTCCATCCTTCATTCATTCATTTGTTAATTTGTTTTATCGTTCTATTATCTATTGTACTTTCTATCATTCTTTCAGTCATTCTATGTCTGTCTATCAATCCATCCATCATCCATCCATTCATCCATCATTCATTCATTCGTCTATCCATCATCCATCCATCCATCCATCCATCATTCATTTATTTGTCTACCCATCCATCCATCCATCCATCATCATTCATTTGTTAATTTGTTTTATCAGTCATTCTATGTCAGTCTATCCATCCTTCATTCATTCATTTGTTAATTTTTTTTATCGTTCTATTATCTATTGTACTTTCTATCATTTTTTCAGTCATTCTGTCTCTGTCCATCCATCCATCCATCCATCCATTTCATTCGTCCTATCCATCCATCCATCCATCCATCATTCATTCATTTGTTAATTTGTTTTATCGTTCTGTTATCTATTGTACTTTCTATCATTCTTTCAGTCATTCTGTGTCTGTCTATCCATCCATCCATCATTCATTCGTTTGTTCATTCATTTTATCATTCTGTTATCTACTGTGCTTTCTATCATTCTTTCAGTCATTGTATGTCTGTCTATCCATCCATCATTCATGCGTATGTCTATCCATCCATCCATCCATCATTCATTCATTCGTCTATCCATCCATCCATCCATCCATCCATCATTCATTCATTCATTCATATCCATCCATCCATCTATCATTCATTCATTTGTTAATTTGTTTTATCGTTCTATTATGTATTGTACTTTCTATCATTCTTTCAGTCATTCTGTCTCTGTCCATCCATCATTCATTTGTCTATCCATCCATCATTCATTCATTTGTTAATTTGTTTTATCGTTCTATTATCTATTGTACTTTTTATCATTATTTCAGTTATTCTATGTGTCCATCCATCCATCATTCATTTGTCTATCCATGAAGCCTATAACTTTCAAACTTCAAGAGTTCAAGATTAATCTTTCTTTGGATACATGTATTTTATATTTGGAACATTAACTTTTAGTTATAAGTAGGTGTAAAAAAATATTTTCAAGTAGTGTAGGTGTTTATGAACTTCAGCAATTCTTGTAAAAGAAATCTTTGGCTAAATGTGAGTTATTTTAATTGATAACTAAGTTATCAAGAATAATTTTATCTCTAATTCTGTATCAGTTCGAAACATACAGTTCATGGTTAATTTTATACTTGATTAGTACTTGATTTGAAACTTTTTTTGTATGGTGAAAGAAACTGTCAGCTGTGAAATGTCGTAAAATCCACTCTTTTAAATGTTTTTTTCGTCATCTTTCTATGAATATCTCAGGATCTGATGAGAAGTGTCTAATTAAAGATTCAGCAAGATGATTCATATTTAGAGATGCTGTTTTCTGTCAGACTTACTGTGCGTCTTTTTTGTGACATCACAGACATGCCATGTTATGATGACCAGTCAGATGAGTGGGCATGGATGAGTCAGTCCTCTCCAAAAGGCTTTGATCACATGACCGGACAAACCTGAATACAGGTCCCAAACCACTGCATTCAGTGGCTTTTCAGCTCCCAGAAGACCTGACTCACTGAAGCCAAGCTGAACAAACATAAATGCCACAAGGCGACCTTATTCAGCGTGAGACCAGCGTATGGGTCAAGACCAGCAAATCTGATGGACCTTTGGTAATAACTGCACCATGAAATTCAGCCAGGCTTAGTTGAGGTCTGACTCTGTGGGAGAGGATATGCCACCGCTGCTGCTATTCTTGTGTAGATGAGACGAATTTGTTCCCCTCACTCTCTGAAATGGCATCTCGCTCTCTCCTGTCAGAAATGCTCCTGTGTTCATGCACAGGCTGCTATATAAAACTGCATCAAGGCATTTGCTTTGTTTGCGCATTAAATGTTGTTACATAATGAGGGAATTGAGCCTTTGAGAAGCAACATTTGAATCTTCGGTTTGCTGTCTGAACAAACGGATTTGATGAAGGTGCATAGCGTATATCCAAATGATTTGAAATCCAAATCAGATTTGTGTGCAGTGTAAATAAAGTCAGTAGCAACATTATCATTATCTTTACTGCTAGAGGACAGAAAGGGCAAAGCATGTAGCTAACTGTGCGCCTCTCTGAAACAGTTTTAACCGGCCACACCCCGCTATTCACTCACACAAATGTCTCTGGCAGCTCTATTCAGTTGTTATGTAAGTATGTCTGTATTTATTTCATACCCATGTAAGTGTGCCACTGTTTATCACTAACCTGTTCATATTCACTCTCCTTTATTCTCTTTTCATCAGTACATTTCCTGGATTATCTTTGTAATATACCACCGACTCTTGTTTGTGGCCCAGGGGCTGGTATTTTCTCTCAGTGTGAGGAGTGTTTCCTGTCATATTTGTCAAGCTGCAGGCCGCAGACATGGTTTAGAAAACGCTGTGGCTGTCAAGGAGTAACTACGGGTGTGTGCATTGTCGCAGGCGAGCTGCAGCCTGTTCAAAAATTTACAGCATCTTTGAAGCGTGTCAAGATCTGGCCTGTCCGCAGAGGGGTTGACGGTCTGGGACTGTAATAAATATGGCAGAGCATTACATGTTATACATGAAATAGAGAGGCTGGGACCTTACCCTGTGATTTCCCTCATAAATTATTCAATGTAATCTTCCAACTCTTTTATTGAGAGGCGTTTGTGTGGGGAATAGAAAGGAAGAGTCTAAAAAAAAAAAAATACTGTGTCACACAATTCAGTGTGCTTGACTGGACCTATCTCAGTTTTTTTTTACCTTGAAATATAAGTTTCACTGTAATGATACAGTGACTTTTATTAATATTTCCCAAACTCTCTTGTCAAATATCTGTTCTGGAAGCATGTACAATTGAAGCAAAAAGTTTACGTACACCTTGCAGAATCTTTTATTTTATTTTTATTTTATTATTTTACCGAAATTACAGGGATCATACAAAATGCATGTTAATTTTATTTAGTACTGACGTGAATAAGGTATTTCACATACAAGACGTTTACATATAGTCCGCAAAAGAAAATAATAAAATAAAAATAAAAAAATAACCCTGTTCAGAAGTTTACATACACTTGATTCTTAATACTGTGTTGTTACCTGAATGATCCACAGCTGTTTTTTGTTTGTTTGTTTGTTTTTGTTTAGTGATAGTTGTTCAAGAGTCCCAGTTAAACTGCCCGCTGTTCTTCAGAAAAATCCTTCAGGTCCCACAAACTTTGTTTTTTCAGGCTTTTTGTGTAACAAACCTTTTCCAACAATGACTGTATGATTTTGAGATGCATCTTTTCACACTGAGGACAACTGAGAGAATCATATGCAACTATTACAGAAGGTTCAAACGTTCACTGATGCATCAGAAGGAAACACAATGCATTAAAAGCCAGGGGGTGAAAACTTTTGAACAAAATGAAGATGTGTACATTTTTCTTATTTTGCCTAAAGGTAAATTTGCCTTACCTTTTTTTTTTCAATTGGTACTGCCCTTCAAAAGCTATAGAAGATACTTACGTTTCCCAGAAAATAAAATAAGTTAAATTCATCCCTGATTTACCTTTAATTTCAAAAAGTTTTCACCCTAGGCTCTTAATGCATTGTTTCGCCTTCGAAACATCAGTGAGCATTTGAACCTTTTAATGGTTGCATATGAGTCCCTCAGTTATCCTGAAGTTGTGAAAAGATGAATCTCAAAATCATACTGTTCAAATACACAAAAATGCTGTAAAACCAAAGAATTTGTGGGACCTGAAAGATTTTTCTGAAGAACAGCAGGCAGTTTAACTGTTCAGGACAAACAATGAACAACTATCACTAAACAAAAAAACACAGCTGTGGATCATTCAAGTAACAACACATTATTAAGAATCAAGCGTATGTAAACTTCATTTTATAAATTAAACTATTATATTATTTTGTGAACTATATGTAAATGTCTTTTCTGTGAAATATCTTATTCAGGTCAGTGGCAGTGCTAAATTAAAAATTACATGCATTTTGTATGATCCCTCTTATTTATAATTGACATTTTGCAGATTCTCCAAGGTGTATGTAAACTATTTACTTCAACTGTATGTTTGGTGAGCAGCAGGGTTACCAGGTTTTCGCAACAAAACCCGTCCAATTGCTACTCAAAACTAGCACAAACCTAGCCCAGTCAAGTTTTGGAGGGGGTCCCCAATAAAAAAATTACGTTCGGGGATCCGGCTGGTAAAAATTGCAATCCAGGGGCTAAATATCTCCTTATTGAGGTTGCTTCAAACCGCAGACATGCGACAAGGGCGAATTGCTTTACGGCAACAGCGATCCACTGTAATAAGGACAGTGATACATTTACAAGTATAAATTCCACTCACTTAACTATAGGGGGCTCCAAAGTCGCAAAAATACACAAAACTACTCACAGTTACTTTAAGCAAGCGATTTCGCATCAGAAAAGATTAACATTTACTTTACAGATGCCGCGAGGTCACGTGTTTTGACTGTGTTGAAATGACGTTGAATCTCAAAACGCAAAAAAAGCCGTTCAAATTGTAAACGGCTTGGGTGCAGTTTTAGTTCAGTGTATTTCACAGTTCCGGTAGGCTATTCCATTCCAACATAGCTCTAGTTTTTATGTTGGAATCCTATAAGAAAATTGTCTTTAGGATTGTTTAGGATTGGTTCCAGCGTATGATTCCAAACTGAATCCTATAAAGTTCTTACTGTATCCCCTTAGGACTAAACACAAATCCAGCATAAAGACATGTCAAAGTCAGCTGAAACCCAGAGTTTCACTAAATTACATAAGAAAGATCTTAATCCTGTCATACATGAGAGCCTGTGGGGAAATGGAATCCCGTCTTCATTGGCCGGCGGGCTGATTTGATGTAACATCCTGTGGAGGATCGCGGCGGCAGCGGCAGACGAACCCGATGCCCTGCAGATGGTGCCTTCGCTCGCTCGCTCGCTCCCTCGCGCGCCCGCCCGCCCCGCTCCGCCTCGCATTCGACCGAACGCGAGCGCACAGACGCGTCTCCGAACTGTGCGCTCCCGTGAGCTCATGTCATTCCTCCCTCTCCGCTCCGTCATCTCTCACACAGGATCGCGCTCTCCGTTTTAATTCAAACTGTTGCCACTGAATAAGACACTGCGCGTGGGAGCGAACCGGTGCGCTTTTGGAAACGGCAGGTTCTCGCTGTGGACGCGTTTATCCCCTGCTCTTCGCCCTTGGATTTGATTCGCACATCGCGCTTCTTTCAGCCGTCCAGGATGGGGTTTGTCGTGCTGGTGCTTCTGTGCGCTCTCACCGGGCTGGTGTTCGGGGACAATAAACCCAAGACATGCTCAGACATCAGGCAATTCTACAACAGCAAGGGGTTCAATCTCAACGGAGTCCCACAAACAGTAATATCCGGTAGGTGAAAGGTTTAAACCTTCAGCGTGAATGACAGTTGTGGTGAAGACACTGGATAGCCTACAAAGACAAACTTTAATGCAAGTAGTTACTGTGCGATTCAAACGCATTATCATCTTGTTATAAGCAGGCTAGGCAAGTTTAATACACGACACAATGATAAACCCAACCTGAGCCTATTAACAGTTAGAAGTAAAGTTCAGAAAATAATACGGACTGGTCAGATTTTAAGATGACTTAGTCATTGGCATTGTAATGTTGTGTGAGTATTTTTATATATATTTGCCTAGCAGTGGTTTTGTATGTTGATTTCAACTCTTAAATTGGAATAATGTTTATGAAGCATGCCCTTTTACTGTTGAGTTGGGTTACATGAACACACACATATATATATATATATATATATATAAAGAAGCCTTTGACTGAGATAAATATAATTAAAGGATAATATAAAGACCAATAATATTTATTATTATTATTATTATTAATATTGTGTGGAAAGTCTTTGTTATTTACTTTATATTTTTATTTTATGTAATTATTTAATTGATCTTTAAAAGGCTCTTGCTTAAAAATCTGTCATTTTTATACATTTTCTTCTCTCTGAAGAGGCTCATATCTCACTGTCAGTCACAGACCCCTGTCCTGCACATATGTGTGACACTCCCACAGGTCTTTTGACTTCAAAATAATTTTCCATGACCCTGGATTCCATAACAGTTTTCCAGCCTGTTTCTTCTGCTGTCAGCCGGTTTGAATGTGTGGCATAGTTACAGAGATTTACTGGTGATTATGAGCTTTCTGCAGTCTCTGATGGTGTGTCTGTGTGTGTGTGTCAGGGTGGAGTATCATCTTATCCACACTTGCTTCATGAAGGTAGTTTTCACTTTTGATTTTTGAGTTGAAAAGCTGAAAGCTCTGTGGGTGTGCTGTGTGGTAGAGCTCTTCAAGTCAAGAAGACCTTGATTTCTCTTTGTTTCATTGAATTTTTCTATCACCCTAGATTGCTCTGCTGTGCTCGGCACTGCAGCCTGAATGTATTTTTACCCATCATCCCTTTGCGTGTGACGCACGAGCTGATCCCGGTCGGTATTCCCTAATGATCAGAAAGTGTCCTCCATTTAGAAGATTAATAGAGGTGAAAATCAGATGTTAGCGGCTGTACATTAATGTGATGGAGTTATTATCCTCATAAACACATACAACACGTCCAGACGCATTCAATCAGAGTGATGCATCGTTGAGATCACTTCAGTCAGGGATGTTAACACGGCTGTGTTTAGACAGCACGCTCTAACGTGTCTAAGTGATGGCGATCAAGCCCCTATCCCGAACTTCTCATCCATATGGAAACAATGAGATTTAATTGAAAGTAATTGTTTTGGAGTCATGAGTTTCCCTTAGGAAATGTCCTGCAATTATACTGCAGTTTTTTTTTTTTTATACTGCAGAGATGTTTCTCTGGTTCTCCACTCAAGAGCTGACATAGTTGTCCTCCCATGCGTAAAACTGCGGGAATCTGATTTTGGTTTTTGTGAATATTAAAGTTGCATGACTGTTGTCAGCTGTCTGGACACAAACTCGGATCTTCTTCAGCGGTTTCTTTGACATTAATGGATCCACCCGTTTTTCCACTCTTTTCTCTCCTGCTGCTAGTCGATGATCAGAATTAACCTTTCATTTGGGATGTGGCTTTAATTTTTGATGGGAAAAGTCTTAAAAGCTTCGTTTGAATTTCTAAGGCTGGATTGTATATCATCTCTCGCAATGACTCATCTGAGATTAACTTGACACCAACCCTGTGCGAGAAATGTTTTGGCCTTCGGTCATGTTTGTGTTTATTGTGTTTTATCTAGTAGAACATTGCAAAGCTCATCTAAAAGCAGCTGGCTTCTATCAGTCCCCATGCGTTCTGTTTTACTCATAACTGAGTAATGATATTCCCTTGGCGATTCGGAGAGGGGCGAACTGTGGCACACCCTGCTAATGGCCCGAACAAGCGGAGCGACCCACACCAGAGCCTGAGGTTACAACAATACACAATGATAATCTCTACTTGACCTCATTTCAAGAATGATTCAGTGACAGATCAGGTCAAGATGGCTCCTGTCAGTTCTTATCAGGCTCATATCAAGAATCATTTTAGGAAAGCAAGCCAAGTTCAACTCACCTTTGTCTCGATGTTCTTCATATTTTCTGTTTTCTCCCTCTCAGCCTTCTTGTGTTATAAATGGAGTTACACCCAGTGTAAAGGCTGTCATCTTGTAGAATCTTAAGGAAGTTATAGGAAGCATATAATTGTTCAATATGCTCCAATCATATATCACATTACTGGAATTGTACCTGCAAACATACCTTATAAGATTAGAGATCAGTCACTACAGGTATAACAAATTGTCAATCATTAATATATGGATTATGTTGGAGACGTGGCATTGTGGTCAGTGGAAGTGGCATATTGAGTCATGGCGCTCATTAGGCATATCTGGGTTTGAGTCCAGCCACGCAAAGTTTCAGTTTATCATTTAATATAAATTTGTGAAATTTATGAAATTATAATATCATGAAATTATACTTATATGTACATTTTATGTACATTTATGTAGCCAGTCCTGTATTATTATTATTATTATTAATTGATATATTTAATAATTGTATAATTTATAGTAATGTACAAAAAATTTAAAAAATTAAAACTATTAATATAAATATGACAAAAATTAATTATTGATAATTAATTATTAAAAATGAAATATTTATTTATTTACTTACCAACTAGTTCCCATTCTGAACTTTAAATAATGAATAAAAAACTGAACTAGTCTTTCTTGAGTCTAATGATGTCAAAATAGAACACAGGATGTAACCTGTGGCATAATTATTATTATTATTATTATTATTATTATTATCAATTCTTTGATTTATTTATTTTAATAATTTTATAATGTATAGTATTGTTACCAAAACTATGAAAATAAGCATATTAATAGACATATTAATCAAAAATAAAATATTAATACATATTTTAAATATTAATAAAAATATTTATTTACTTACTTACTTACCAACCAAGTTCCCCCTCTGAACTCAGTTTGAACAATGAATAAAAAAACTGAACTAGTTTTTTATTGAGTCTAATGATGTCAGAATAGAACACATGATCTAACCTGTGGCATTATTATTATTATTATTTTATTATTATTATTATTGATTTTTAATATAGTATAAACCATTTATTTATTCATTTATTTATTTATTATCCAGCTAAGTTAGTTCTCCTTCTGAGCTCAGTTTGCATAATGAAAACCTGAACTTTTTTTTCTTGAGTCTAATCATGTCAGAATAGAACACAGGATGTAACCTGTGGCATTATTATTATTATTATTATTATTATTATTATTATTATTATTATTATTGATTTTTAATATTATATAAAACAAATATTTATTTATTTATTTTCTTGCTTAAATTACTTATTTATTTACCAACTCATTAATAAAATTACAATAGAGCACCTGCAACCTGTAGCATCTGAAAATACATTGACCATGATGATGACATGTAGCGCCCCCTAGCTGTGACTGTAGAGTAAGCAGTGGTCATAAAGCAGCTGTCATTAGTCATGTTTAAGTCATGGACACAGGCGAGCATGAAAGCACTAATGAGTTCCCTGAGCCGTGGCGAGCCATTGGATGATGGTCACTGGTGCATCTGCTGGAGGCGAATAACAGTTGCTCGAAGCGAAATGGTCCATGCTAACATCATAGAACTTCTTTGTGCATTAATATTTCAAAGTTTAAGTTGAACACATTTGCTATAGGGCATAGTACTGAATTCCTTTTTTTATTCATCCTGCCTGTGTGTGTATACAAAATGCTTTACTGATTTGTTGTAAGTGTGTATTGATTTGCATGCATTGATTTTAAATGTTTGTTGGGGTCACACGACATGTTTTCACAATAGATCTGTGCATTTATCCTCCAATCCATAGCAAGATGAATTGAGAACGGGGTATTCCTAGACTCACACGCACACACGCATAGAAACAGAGTGAAGTGTTTATAGTGCTGATGCAGTAGATGTTGAAGGCATTAAGCTGTAATCTGCCCTCTGGAGCCTGAAACTCACCACATAGTGTTTGATGTCATGCAGAGCTGAGGAACCGCTCGACACACTGCAGCAGTGAAGGAAAAAAAGATACAGCGAAGGAGGAAGGGAAAACTGATATTGAGATTTTCATTCCAATCTGCTGCTTCTTCTGCCCCTTTAAACAAGGAAAAACAGATGGTTGGACTTTAGAAGTGCTATTGTTTTATTAAAATATCTCTTGGTGTGTTGTTTCCTTCAGGATGCTTTGCTGAAAAGATTATGTGTGCTGGATAAATCACCCCAAAATTGAGAATTACTCACCCTCATATTGCTCCCATTTGCATGGCTTAGTTTTGGATGCTTATTTACCCTCAGGTCATCCAAGTTGGAGAAGGGTTTGTTTGTTCACAGAAACAGATTTGGAGATATTTAGCATTGCATCACTTGCTCACCAATGGACCATATGCAATGAATGGGTGCCGTCAGAATAAGAGTCCAAACAGCTTGTAAAAACATCAAAGTAATCCATCAAAGTAATACAGTGAAAAGCTGTATGTTTGTAATAAACAAATCCATAATTAAGAGTTTTTTAACGTCAAACCATTGCTAAAACATTAGTCTTCTTTATATTTTGTAGCTATATGTAATATAAACTCCAGTAAGTAAGTGATTTAATACTAAAGTTCTCCAAATCAAACTCCTCTACATCTTGGATGGACTAAGGATTAGTACATTTTCAGCAAATTTTCAGTTTTAGTCCTGTAATGGGAACTAAAGTGTTTAATCTTTAAAAAAAATCTTTAAAAAAGTAAGTGCAATGAAAGGGTGATTTGTGACCCTAGAAAACAAAACCAGTCTTAAACAGCAGTGGTATATTTGTAGCAATAATCAAAAATACATTGTATGGGTCAAAATTATCGATTTTTCTTTTATGCCAAAAATCATTAGGATATTAAGTAAAGACCATGTTCCATGAATATATTTTGCATATTTCCAACCATAAATATATCAAAACTTAATGTTTGATTAGTAATATGCATTGCTAAGAACTTCATTTGGACAACTTTAAAGGTGATTTTTCTCAATATTTAGATTTTTTTGCACCCTCAGATTCCAGATTTTCAAATAGTTGTATCTCAGACAAATATTGCCCTCTCCTAACAAACCATACATCAGTGGAAATTGACCCAGTTGACACTTATGAATTTTTAAGTTGACTCAACTCAAATATCCACATTTGACGTAGTATAACTTAACATTTCATGTTGACTAAACTTAAAATTTTAAGGCAGCACGAACATTTACTTTTTAAAGTTGAAACTACTTTTTTTTTTACAGTATGTGAGAAACAGGCCAAATTTTAAGTCAGAACAAGGTTAGAACAAGGGTGGGAACAAAAAAAAAACTGTACTTTTAATTAGCTTAACCAGCAAAACTTGATTAGACTGCTGATTAGATTTGCTTGGGACCATCTATCTCTAACCAAAATGATCCAGCTTGAGCTAGTGTGGACCAACTATGCATGGCTGATCACTTATCAGAGATTTGTCTTGAGTGTAACTGTCCCGTTTTAGGCGGATGCTGAGTTTCTTGGTAATTGGTAAAACATAAAACTGTGTGTCTATACAAGAGCTTGGCGTCTGTCCCAGGGTGTGAGCCGCAGCTGAATATGATACTTCTGAAATCAGATAACGCCAGGACAACGGCGTGATGTAAATCTGCAATCCAGAGCGGGACCTATTGAATTATCTAGCCACTAAATATGACAAATAACTGACTCACATTGTAATACATGCAGTGTAATGTAGTTCTCAGCCTTCCTGTGACTGAAGGACTCACGGCCCTCCCGGAGGAGTGCGAGCAAGAGAGATGTGATGGAGCAAGGTGACCTTTAGACGAAGACATTTTTGATGGATTTGCTATTGTGTGACATCCTTTGAAGGAAGAGCGGAGACAGACAGAGAGAGAGAGATGGAGGTCACATTCACCCATATACATGCCATAACCTAAAAAACAGACTGCAGGGTTCAAAATGAGCTTTTTGGCTGTCGATGTCAAGTTTGTGCATTTTTATTTATGTAACATATTTTCTCGTTGACTTTAACATGTTTCTTTTATTTTAGACACCTGTGCTGTGTAGCACTTGAATGTTTTGACATTTTGTTTCATCCCAGTTAAGTTAAATTTACCCTGACTCTGAGAAAAGAGAGCCACACTGTGTTTTAAAGTTTAATCTTTATAACCCTAACCGCATTTCCAACTAGCCTTGATGATTCTTTGTAATGTACTCAAAATTACACCACAAGTAAATGCATACTGATGGGTTTAGACCAGGGGTGTGGCTGGTTAGCTTGGCTTTGCTAGATTGGTAGATTTGATTAACTTTAACTACACTTGGCTTGTTTTATAGAAAGCCGGGACTTCTTTTCCTAAAGGGTTTGCACTTATGTCACAGATTGTTTAGTTACCCGGATGCACGGCCATATTGGAGATACTCGGATGTAAACAACAGCGTGGATTGCATGGTTAATGTACTAATAAATATGTTTTTCAGCTAATTTATGCTGTCTAAACTATGGAAAATACATGTGGAAGCTGCTAAATCACATAAAGAAGGACTTAGTAAGCAGGAAAGGGTACAATATTATCTGGACATGATAGGAACAAACACAGATGTTGGAAATCCTGGTTCAGTTTGGCCATCCACAAACGCCTTTTGTTTCTCAGACAGTTTTTTGACTCTTCTCCTTGATTTGTTATACCTTTTGGCAGTCTATAGTACTCCTAATGTTTTATTCCCGGTCAAACCCATTAGTACAGCCCAAAACATGACAATAATTGACCATTTTCAGCAGCAATAATTAGCAAAATATGCTAGTTTTGTTCGGTTCAGTGGCATTGTTTATGTTCAGTGGCGCCAATATGGCCAATTGATGACGTGTCATGAAAACACTCTGTTGAACGTTCCAGATTTTCCTTTTCAGTTTTCAATAGCTAGATTTACTTGCATCCAAATAATCCATTAGTAATATGATTAAAAATCATTAACGTAAACACTTAAAAATACCTTCCGGTGTTTTGTTTTGCAGTGTTTTATATACAGTGATTGCAGTGATTGTTTTATTCCAATTACATGTAAAAGAATATTTAAATGGGATTGCAACATTCAGGGATAGTTCACCTAAAAACAAAATTTATTAACCCTCCAGTTGTTCCAAACCTATATACGTTTTTCTTCTGCTGAACAGTAGGGGTGTTGCGATATATTGATGATAACTGTGATATTTAAATAATTGGTGATATTTGAAAATGAATAGTACACACTAAAGCAATAAACCCCAAGAAGCCGTGGTTTACAGTGAATTTATAACAGCTAAGGGGCGTTGTTAGGCAAGACGCAAAGTAGAGTTATAAATTCACTGTAACCAATGGCATCACGGGGCTAATTGCTTTTATAAAATGGTTATTCCATATACATAGTAAGGTTTCACAAAATAAAACAGAGCAAATAAAGTGTAATGACATTAATAAAAGCATTATTCTTCCGCCAAACAACGTAGTTCCTCAGAAACAGTTGTGGTTGCAACAAAGTTGTTGCCGAGCAACACACAAACGTAAACAAAGGCATATGTTTGTAGAGTAATTTACAATATCTTCAAATGCAGCTCAACCAATCACAGTCAAGGACCAGAACTATCCGTTTTATAATAAAGCAATAAGCCTGATGAAGCCATGGTTTACAGTGAATTTATAACGGGCATTGTTATGCACGACGCGATTAAAGCAGTAAGCCCCAAGAAGCACTGGTTTACAGTGAATTTCTAACAGTTAAGGGCCGTTGTTAGGCACAACAAGAAGCCGCTGAGCTAAACTCCCTTAGCTGTTATAAGTTCACAGTAAAACACGGCTTCACAGGGCTTATTGCTTTTATAAAACGGTTATTGCATATACGTAGTAAGGTTTCACTAACATAAAACAGAGCAAATAAAATGTAATGATATTAATAAAAACATTATTCTTCCACCAAACAATGTAGTTCCTCAGAAACGGTTGTGGCTGCAACAAAGTGGTTGCTGAGCAACACACAAATGTAAACAAAAGCGTATGTCTGTAAAGTACTTTACAACAGCGTCAAACGCAGCTAAACCAATCAGAATCAAGGACCAGAACTATCTGTTTTATAAACGATAATATGACATATAATAATCCAGGATCAGCGCCATTATGCATGATTTATACTTTCACGTGTGATTTGTTTCATTCATACTCGACACCGGAGGGCGCCCTCGCGTCGAAAAGTCATAAGAAAAGGAGTAAGAGAACAGATGACTTTCCATTTAATCCCGTATTTGAACGTTCATCCAGCTGTTGCAGTATCTGAAAATGCAGAAAGAAACGTTTTGTATGATAACACATAAAGAGAATCAGCCCACGATTATTACAGTATATGGTTTATGCGTGTTCTTCAAGCTATCTCAGGTATTTTCATATGGGTAATGTATATTTATATCGCAATGCTAACTGACAGCCTTCATCACTGTAGAGATCGACACTATAACGCAAGTTTGGAGTATAAATATGTAGTTATTCTCATAAATTGTCTTGCTTTGACACTGTGCTAAACTAAAAACGGTTAGCATTTTAGTCCCTTCTGTTTAGTATAGGCTAATTGTTTCTTTTGTATGTAGTGGTGTGATTCATTGGTCAAAAATAGAGTAAAAAATATTAATTTGACTGATAGCAAGATTAATTTATTATTATTTATGTTCAAGTTTTCTTATTATTGTGAATTATTGAGGCCACAATAATCATGTAGTGAAAAATCTGGTATCTTGACATGTTTACTGAACAGAAAAGAAGATATTTTGAAGAATGTTGGTAGCCAAACAGTTGACGGTAGCCATTGACTTCCATAGTATTTTAGTTTTTTCCATATTATGGAAGTCAGTGGCAACTGTAAACTGTTTGGTTACCAACATTCTTCAAAATATCTTCTTTTGTGCTCAGCAGTTAAAATTTGTTTAGTTTATATATTTTTGTATATTATATATATATGCTTTTTAAACAGGCTTACATATGCTTGATATTATATATTCTGAATATGATTTACGTTATGAAATTGTGATGGCAGTTGGCTGAGAACCTAAATTCAGTCATCAGTTTAAAACAAACTGATAACATATTGATATCAGTAATAAAACTGCATTATAACTCCTGACATGTTGTACATTTATGAGTTATGACCCAGGGCGCAACTAGCCCATGGGGTTCCTGTAATGACAGAACAGGAAGTGTACCAGAGCTTGTGTGAATGCTTGAAAATTGTCAAGTCTTGTTTTAATTTAAACATGTGTCTTAGTCTCTGGTTGGACACTCCTAACGGCGGCCTAACTTTAACCCCCCGGAGACTAAGAGTGAAGCTTCTCCACATGAGAGCAGAGAAACGAAGTGACGATCGAGAATGTAGGACATTACATGCACTAGAAGCAAAAGGAAACACGGCGAGAGGGATTTGGAAGAGCGATGTGGTCTCAAATGTGAAACTCAATGGGGCTTCCCGTTAAAGCTGGGCCGAACGGCGCTATTATGGGGGTAGTGGGAGGGGAGAGCGTGTTTGGTTTGGCTGGACTCGCAGCAGCTGTAGGGAGGTGTGGGAAAAGGAGAGAGATTTCACCCCATTCATCATGGGAGCATCTGACGTAATAATGAGCACTAATGCCGCTTATGAGAAACATTCAGCTTGTACGGCAACCTCATACATAAGCAACAGAGCTGTGGAAAACCTGCAGAATCATAATAATTCTGTCACCATTTAGTCACCCTCATATTGTTACAAACCTGAACGATTGACTTTCTTCTTGGAACGCAAAAGACGATACCTTGGAGAATGTTTTAACTGCCTATAAAGTGAAAGTCTGCAGGGTTCAAACAACATTGGACCCCTTTGGACTTTCACCGTATGGAAACAAACACACACAGACATTTTTTTAAAATAACTTCAATTGTGTTGCATAGAATAAAGAAAGTTGTATGGTTTTGGAATGAGTAAGTGATGACAGATTTTTGTTTCTTCGGATTTCAGAATGTAAACGTTTAAAAGGTGCTATGCTTATAATATACGAACTAGTGGCATCTGGTTTGTAGTTATTAATCATAGATATTATTTAGTGTTTAACAATAAGCAAACGAGATCTACAATTTTGTATTTTGGTATGTAGTTACAGTATGTCGGTTTAGTACAGGAAGATTATTTTTTTCTCAACATCTATACAATCATCACAGTGGTCTGTTAGTGTGGTACTTTCTTTCTTTCTGTACATTTGTTTAATTTGGTTTAAATATTAACATGTATTAACAATAAACAGTAACATTTATTTATTTTCTGTATTTGTTTTATTTGTTTTTGTATTAAAATCAGCATACATTTAAAGAATATAAATGATAATACAAATACTAACATTTATTATTATTAAATATTAAAATGTATTGCTAAAAATAAACAGTAACATTTGTTTATTTATTTATTGTTGTATTAATAGCAACAATAAACAGTAACATTTATTTATTGTTTTTGTACAGCAAATACTATTTATTTATTTACATTTTTTTCATTTGGTTTTATAGTAAAGTTAGCATACATTTAAATGATAATATAAATACTAACATTTATTATTATTATTAAATATTATTATTTAATACTAACAATAAACAGCAATGTTTATTTACTTATATAAATATTAACATTTATTATTATTAATATTATTAAATATAACACATGTAATATTTACAATAAACAGTGACATATGTACATTTATTTTTGTTTGTTTATTTGTTTATTTCTGTATTTCATTTGTTTTTGTATTAAAATCAGTATACATTTAAATGATAAAGATACTAACATTTATTATAAAATATTATTATTACAATTTATTACTAGCAATAAACAGTTTATTTAAACATTTATTTATTTAATTTGTTTTTGTATTAAAATCAGTATGCATTTAAATGATAAAAATACTAACATTTATTATTATAAAATATTATTAAATATTACAGTTTAGTACTATCAATAATCAGTTTATTCAAACATTTATTTATTTATTTATGCATACATTTAAATGTAGTTCAACAAATACTGCCATTTATTACTTTTTTTTTTGTTAAAATGGCATATATTTAAATGTAGTACATGAAATAGTACGTTTTATTTATTTATTTATTATTTTTGTATTAAGATCTGCAAATATTTAAATATAGTGCATCAAAAGATAGTGTTGATTTATTTATTTATGCAAACTAAATAAACTGTGGTTGGTTGCATTGCACGTCATTTAGATGATGTCTTCCAATGTGGCGGTTCTTGACCAGAAAAGGCTGGAAAGTAGACCAAAAGTCTTACACAACATTGTGTGGGATGGTTTTCATTATCAATCTGCGAAAGGAACCAGTGAGAAATTGAGAGATAGTGTGTCTTTTGAAACCAACTATGACAAATTCTTTTTTTAACCCAGAAAACAAAATGTTATGCAGTTCAAAATTTCGTAATGCTGTAGTTTCCTTCTCCTTTGGCTGAAAGATTAATTTATTATGTCTCTAATGAGAATTTCCATTGTGCCTAAGAAGATGTAGAGTCTTTGAACAAACAGTGCTGTCCTCCCTGAGGCAAACGGGGGTTAAGTGCCGTGCTGACAGCTACAGTGGAGGTGGAGTGGGATTTTTGTAACTCTAGTTCATAGTTCAGAGTTACTTGGGAATGAGCCTTCAGTCTTTGTTTTGGTATTCCAAGTTCTGAAATAATGTTCTGACCCATGCAATTTGCTATAGAAAACCATAGACTCTCAAGTAGCAATGCAAGCAGAACATCAGAACAGGTACAAAACTAAACCAGGACAGATGCTGTCAACATGTTCATTTGTAGTTTCCATACCAAGCAGGGAATTTCATCACTAATGTAATGTTCAAATACCATCAAGTTCCTTGCGTCGTCTTTTAGAGACAGGCCCTCGAGACGAGGAGTGAGATGTATTTTGTTGTCTGTGAGTTGGATGAGATTGATGTATTTTTAGATGTGCTAAAAGCTCAGGGTGATCCATTTATCTCTCTCATTCTCTGGAGAAACAGTTAGCATTAAGATAACAGCACAAAAGGACGTATAAACTGTCATCTCACACTGTAGACTGCGCGTATAATTAGAGACAAACTGGAAATTCTCTCGTTTTCTCGTTTGCTATTTTTATCCCTCTCTTTCTCTATTTCTGTTTCTCTGAGCCAAAGTTGTTCATAAATAATACAGATAATCCAGCTTTGTTTGGATGTAGTTCATGCTCAGTTGAATTTGTGTGTGCATGTATACATATTTGGATACTTAAGGCACACTTAAAAATGCATAAATGTCTTTGCATTCTGAAGCAAAGTATCACATTAAAAAAAGATGGTAGAAGTCACTTTTCAAACAAAACTTTTCACACAAATAAGTTAAAACAACAGACTGTTGGAAATAAAGACAAATAGACACTTTCTGCTTGTCAAACATAAGTGGAACATGTTCATGCTTTAGTTATTGTGATGAACTAAATGCTTCTTGTAGCCTCTGTGTTTTAAAGCTCTGTCCCTTTAAATCGCATGTTCAGTGAAATGACCCTGCTGGAGGGTGATGGCCTGCTGTCTCTGAACTCTCTCGCGCTCTCTCTTTCTCTCTCTCTCTCCATCTCTGTGTGCTGATTTATGTCAAATGTATGTTTCCAGTATGATGTCAGAATGAAGTGGTTTCCAGTGGAGATCTATGATTTTTGAAAGAGGCAGCGCAGCATGTTATACGAGTGGACGAGGGGTTTTGTTCAGTGGTCTGTGGTGTATCGGGAGCAGCTTTCCCACTGAGATACATTTTGCTTGTGTGTGTGTGTGTTTGCTCATGAATACATATTAGACAGTTTTACTTGGTTTAGAATTGTTTGTGGTCTATATCTGTCTATAAATACATTTATTTATTAAAATTAGCATAAATTTCATTGTACTACAACAAATAGTAGTGTTTATTTGTTTGTTTTTATATAATATCAGCATACATTTAAATGACTTTTTTTCTCGCAATTCCGAGTTTACATCTCGCTTTTTCAACTTTTTTCTCACAATTCCAAGTTTACATCTTGCAAATCTGACTTTTTCCCCCACAATTCCGTATTAACATCCCGCAAATCTGACTTTATCACAATTCGTACTTTTTCCTCAATTCCAAGTTTACATCCTGCAAATCTGACTTTTTTCTCGCGATTCCGAGTTTAAATCTTGCTATTTCAACTTTTTTCTCACAGTTCCGAGTTTACATCTTGCAAATCTGGCTTTTTTTCCCCACAATTCCATATTTACATCCTGCAAATCTGACTTTTTTTTTATCACAATTTGTACTTTTTTCTCGCAATTCCAAGTTTACATCTTGCAATTCTGATTTTTTCCTCACAATTCTGTATTTACATCTCGCAAATCTAACTTTTTTCTCACAATTCATACTTTTTTCTCACAATTCTGAGCTTACATTTCACAATTCATATTTTTTTCTTGCATCCAAGTTTACAACTCGCAAATCTGACTTTTTTTGTCACGATTCCGAGTTTACATCTTGCAAATCTGACTTTTTCTCGCAATTTTGAGTTTATCTTGCAAATCTGACTTTTTTCCCCACAATTCTGTATTTATATCCCACAAATCTCTTTTTTTATCACAATTCGTAATTTTTTTCGCAATTGCAGTTTGCATCTTGCAAATCTGACTTTTTCCTCGCAATTCCAGTTTACATCCTGCAAATCTGACTTTTTCCCCAATTCCGAGTTTACGTCGCTATTTCAACTTTTTCTCACAATTCGAGTTTGCATCTTGCAAATCTGACTTTTCCCCACAATTCCGTATTTACATCCTGCAAATCTGACTTTATCACAATTCGTACTTTTTTCTCACAATTCCAAGTTTAGATCTTGCAATTCTGATTTTTCTTCTCACAATTCTTTATTTACATCTTGCAAATCTAACTTTTTTCTCACAATTCATACTTTTTTCTCGCAACTCCAAGTTTATAACTCGCAAATCTGACTTTTTTCTCACAATTCCGAGCTTACATTTCACAATTCAGATTTTTTTCTTGCAATTCCAAGTTTACAATTGGCAAATCTGACTTTTTTGTCACGATTCCGAGTTTATATCTTGCAAATCTGACTTTTTTCTCACAGTTCCAAGTTTAATTCTCATAAATCTGACTTTTTTTTCTCACAATTCAGACTTTTTTCTCGCAATTCCAAGTTTACATCTCGCAATTCCGACTTTTTTTTCACAATTCCGTGTTTACATCTTGCAAATATGACCCCCCTCAATTCCGTGTTTACAGTTTTCTCGCAATTCCAAATTTACATCCCACAAATCTGACTTTTCTTGCAATTCAGATTTTTTTCTCACAATTCCGAGTCAACGTTGCGATTTTGACTTTTTCCCCTTGATTTGACTTGCTTTCCTTTGAATTTCTGGCTTTTTTCTTGCAAGTTTTTTCTTACAGAATTTATACACAACTTTTTTTTAATTATGAGAATCGCGAGTTTATATATTGCAATTGAAAGAAAAATCTTTACATCTCGCATTTCTGATTTATATCTTGCAATTCCAAGTTTACATCTCTCATTTTTCTATTTTTTTTCTCTGTCTCTCTCCAGATGTGGATTTTGAAATATGGTTATTGGTTAATAGATATTAGTTATTGGCAGAAGCAGTTATAGCTGATCAGGTTGCTCTCAGAGATTTATGGCAGGTCTAGCTGGTCAGCATGAACTGAGCTTCTCTTAAATTAGTCCAGCACATAGAGGGAATCTGTCTCTGGTTGTGAGAGGAGGTGTTCTCCTCTGTGACCCAACCACATGGCATCACTCAACAAAATTGAATCGCAAATCCACACAGGAGGAAGGAGAGGAGGGAGATAAATGAGGCGGGAGAGAAAGACCATAAGAAAGAGCGCAATGCTGACACATCAGTTTCACCAGTGGCTGTCCTCAAAGTCATTACAGTACATTACGTCTCACCACGACACAAGTCCATCTCTTTGTTGCTTTCTATAGAAATACACAGCTGATTTACAATCTACTAGAAAACATATTCCTGTTCTCTCAGCCTATTTCATCATTCATGCACCTGTTCTCAGTGTCTGTGCTTCAAACCTATCTGTAAAAATGTTTCTAGCACATTGGTTTTGGTTTTCTCATTCTTTAAGTAAGAATACACTGTTAAAAATCTGCCAACATCAGTGTTTTTATGTTTGAATGCAAGTCTACAATTTCCACCAGATATCTTTGATGAGTCTAAATAGCAATCAAGTTGTCAGCAGTTTAAAAGATGTTGAATAATGGAAGTAGGTATCCTATTTTGAATCGGTAAAGATAAAGTAACAGTTGCATATAAACCCCTCTACCTTGGCCAGTGGAAACCAACTTGTTGACCAGATAAGGCCTGCAAACCATTTACATTTGAATAAAAATCAGTAAAAACATGGCACAATGTACTGTATTATTATGAAGGAATTTTCCTTATTGATTTTTCACAGGCGTTTTGCCTGTATTTTAAACTAAGCTTTGCTTTGTGTTGTGTTTTAGGGTTAAAGGACATGTAAGTAAACTTAATAGACAATATCCTTGCTGAAAATTACCTGTACCTATTTAGATTTGTACAGATTCTTTTAGCCTGAATGTGATTACATGTGGTTTTAGATTATTAAAAACAAACATAAAGTTCATTAATCAGACTGAATACGACTAGAAAGAACTAAAGTACATATATTCATGCGGTGACAGGCAAAGACGTCCTGTGCTGCTCTCTCTCTCTCTTGTGTAGATGAGTCAGTCCAGCTGTTGGGAATCACAGTGATTAGCATTGTTACATAAGCAAAGTGATTTCTGACTGCTGTTCATTTTGTCTGACGTCAGGCATGACCTGCTTTGTTTATATGTTGGCTGGGTAGCAGGGTGTTGTATTCGTACATAAAAGCAAAGAAAGGAAAAAGACAAGATGGAGTGAACTGAAATACAATGGAGTTATATCATATACTTGCTCATTCCAGCTCTGATATTGACCTGACTGAACGCAGTATGGTTTCGGATACAATTTAGCAAAATTGCCCAAAATTGCAACACTTTTGCTTGGTGTGACTTGATAGATGGAAAAAGAATTGCTGTTATGAAGAATCGAAGAAGTTGCAGTCCTCCAGAGTCACTGCTAATATAATACTGTATATATGTAATATAATGTTTTTTTTTTATTATTATTTTAAAAATGTTCATGTTTAAGGATGCATATATGACTGTTTATATAATATTTAATATTTAAAAAAATTCTACTTTTTTGTACATGGAGAAGAAAATGTTTTAACATGACAAAAATGATTATAAAAAAAAAAATATATATATATATATATATATATATATATTGTGTCTTGCAACTCTGTCTTTCTCGCAATTCTGACTTTTTTCTAGCAATTGTGAGTTTGTCTCACAATTCTATTTCTTTGCAATTCTGACTTTTTTTCGCAAATCCGAGTTTACGTCTCGCAATTCTGTCTTTCTCACAATTCTGACTTTATTCTTGCAATTCTGATTCATTGTCTCAGTTCTTGTCTCATAATTCTGTTTCCTCGCTATTCTGAGTTTACAACTCACAATTCTGACTTTCTTGCAATTCTGAGTTTATATCTCCCAATTCTGACTTTTTTTTCTTACAATTCTGACTTTCTTCTTGCAATTCAGCCTTTCCTTTTGCAATTCTGTCTTTTTTTTAGAATCCTGAGTTTACGTCTCACAATTCTGACTTTTTTTTTTTAGCAATTCTGAGTTTACATCTTGGTTATTAGTTAATCGATATTAGTTATTAACAGGAGTAGTTGATAATATAACTGCTAATATAAAATATATTAATATATATGTAATTTAATGTTTTTTTTGTTTTGTTTTTTTAAAATGTTCATATTTAAATGTGATTTTTTTTTATGTTTAAACTGCAGTAGTCAACATTTGAAGTGGATCAAAAAAAGTTCAACAGAGTTGAAAGAAAAAAACAAGTATTTGTTTTGGTTTTAAAACAACTTTGATGAAAGGTTTTGATCCACTTCAAATGTTGAGTACTGTATATAAATATCTTAAAACATGAGTGTTTAAATATAATCATTATTTTAAAAATCCCTTT
Source organism: Labeo catla (assembly GCA_012976165.1). Taxonomy (NCBI): domain Eukaryota; kingdom Metazoa; phylum Chordata; class Actinopteri; order Cypriniformes; family Cyprinidae; genus Labeo; species Labeo catla. The sequence goes on from VONZ01000382.1 coordinate 610,668, forward strand.
TTTGTGTACATCTGTGTACAAGGAAATGGAGAGGAAAATGTGTTTTAACATGATAAAAATGTACCCATATCGCCTTAACAAATGCACTATTCTAGTCACTGATCTATTTGGCCAACAACAGTGATCTTTATCTGATTTCCCTTTCTCAGTTATTGACTTTCAAGCTTGCTGTTTGTTGCTTTGTGTTGGGTAGATGTAGCTCACACAAGTCTAGCTGTGAATGGGGAGCGTGTGTATTGATATAAAAGCTGACGGTGGACACTGTCTGGCTTTTCTAGGCTTTAGCTGAAGCAGCAGATGTGACAGTTATTGATCCTCTTCAGGGATCAGCTAATCCGTACCTGGCTCTTTGAAGTCTGTGCTAATGTTACATTTGTGCTGTCATGTATGGTTTCTGGGATTACTTGGAAGCAGGAGCCCAGGTCATTTCGCCTGTGTGTGTGGCAAGATTGGTCCAGCATATTCAGGTCTTTTATTCTATTGCATAAGGTCTGGTCCACATTCAGCTATTTCTAACACTTAGGCTGGAAGAGACTGTCTGATTGACATGTTAAAAGAGCAACCACAGTTCATTTTGTTTCTACCATTTTGGGGCTGGATTATCTGCCTCTGCATCAGATAGCCAGTAAACAGTCTGTATTTGTGCTGTCTGAGGCTGAGATTAGCGCTAGATCTTTGTGAGGTTTGTGTGTGATCATACAGTGATCATTGTGTGTTCTGTTCTCCAGGTGCTTGGGCTGTTTAGCCTAATCTTTCATTACTTTCATGAATGATGAGCATTTTGTGGTTATTGATACACTCCAGCAACATGGGCTCTGTTTGAAAGCTGACTCATTTCCAATAAGCTGTTTGTTGCTCTAATTTGTAATTTTCTCATTGCCAGCCAAACGCACAGAGCTGCTACAGCTGCACTGGAAAATCACAGTAGTTTTATGTTGTTGATACACCTGGACAAGTTTGATAGTTTCATGGCTGCTGATTAAATTTAAATACCTGCAGTTATTTCTTGATGAAGCAGCATAAACCTTCATAAAAGTTTGTAGACCATAAATTAAAAGGGCATGTTCATACTGCACACAGACTTTGTTTGGAAGCCAAAGGTTACATTGATACAATTATGTGAAAAGAGCCACTGTTGAGTTTATGAATATCGCAATAAATCAAGTAGGTTTGGGAATCAAGAACTGGAAATATTGCTTTTAAAAAAAGAAATTCTAGATGTTTTTTTATGGCTTTTATTATTTTATTTTATTTTAGAAATCAACAACTATATTAATTTAAAAAATGTCATTAATATAATAAATATATTTAAAAAATATGATTTCAGACCCCATAATTTTATTTTATTTTATTTTATTTTAGCAATATTTACCAATTTTTCTTTTTTGTAATTTACTATATACTATATTTTATTTTATTTCATTTTATATTTCATTTTATATTTATATATTTTTCCTCCTTTTTTTCATTTATTTTATTTTATCAGTTTAGCACTTTTTTAGAAAATGCTAAATATTTGTTCAACTTTTTTTACATTTTTATATTTTATTTTATTTAGTTTATTTTTTTATTTTATCAATATTAACCAATTTTTCATTTTTATTTTACTGTATTTTATTTTATCAGTGTTTAACACTTTTTTTTGTAGAAAATGTTAAATAGGTGTTACATTTTATTTCAGACCCACATTTTATATATATATATATATATATATATTTTATGTCAGTGTTTACCACTTTTTTCGTTTTTTTATTTTGTTTTATTTATTTATTTTTTTTTTCATTTTTATTTTACTTCATTTTATTTTATTTTATTTACTATCAATGTTTACCACCTTTTTCTTTTTTTTCATTTGTTTTATTTTATTTTTGTAAAGAAAATGTTAAATAGATGTTACACTTTATTTCAGACCCACATAATAATATATTTTATTTTATTTTATATTATATTTTATGTCAGTGTTTACCACTTTTTTCATTGTTATTTTAGTTTATTGTAACCTCCAAGATCTGAACAGTCTCAGTCATCAAGCTGTTTTGATTTCCTGAGCAGGCCCCACCCCTGAGCACTGTCAGACTGTCCCTTATTAGCATATCTCCGCCCTCAGCCAGTTGTTGGTAAAGCACCACCAAATACACAAAAAATGGAAGAGAGGGGCGGGGTGAGCAGTAGCTCATTATTATTTAAAGAGACAGGCACTGAAAACAGCTTGCTGTGAACAAAGCTCTTTTTGACAAGGTAAAAAGAGTGTTGTTTTACCAAAGAACTGGTATTTTAACCAAAGTATTTTGCAGACATTTCATGAAGACCTTTCCATTCCTTCAGAATGGCCCTCTGACGCCATTTTTTGGGGAGGGGAATGATGGTTAACAGACTGCCATTACTGCTCACCCTTTACATTACCATGCGGTCTGGACTGTGGATCTTTTTTTCAGGACGTTTATCACCATCATCGGTGCGGTGCTGGATGGGCGATGGTGTTCACAGCCTCAACCGCTGTGCTGTAGTGTGTCAGTCTGCAGGCCATCATGGGTTAGATTATCACAGTGGGCGGCCTTGTAGTAATAGAGCATTCTGATGCATGCTGGGAGTCTAATGACATCATGTCGAGATTGAGCAGAGCTGGGCCATGATACAGCGTGTTACAGCCGCTCTCAGATTAAAGCCTTTCACTGCCGATGAGATGACAATGAATGTGTAGACAGAAACTCAGTGGGCGCGTGTATGAAAGAGTCTCAACCACACAAAGACGACCGCACAAAACTCTGACATCACAGTCTAAGAGATCACAGGAATCAGCTGATCTTTATATTACAAGCCCTGTTGTGGTTTCTTTGGTGTGTGTGACAGGTTCAGTAGGATTTTTAAAAGTTCTAAACTCTAAAGAAGAAAGGATGGACAATTTTTAGAAAACAACGGACTCTTGATATATTTCATTGTAATCATTTTTAGTTTATTCATTTACTTATTGGTAAAATGAGGTTCATAGTTTCACCCCTTTTGACCAATAATATTTAATGGATAAATAAATGAATAAATAAATTTATTTGTTTGTTTGTTTATTTATTGGCAAAACTAAGTGCATATTTTTTAACCCCTTTTGACTGTTTATTTTTTTTTTTTTTTATTATTTATTTAGTTATCTAGTTAGTTAGTATTTTAGTTTATTTATTTCATTTTATTGTATTTTGTTTTATTTTAAGAAAAAAGTATGGGCAAGGGTTTTATTTATTTTATTTTATTTTATTTTATTTAAGGAAAAAGTATAGGCGAGGGATTTATTTTTGGTTGTATTTTATTTTATTTCATTTGATTTCATTTTTTATTTCATTTCGTTATTTGTTTTAATTTAATTTTATTTTATTTTAAGGAAAAAGTACTGGAGATTCCCACCTTTTTTGATCAATAAACTGACTTCATGACTTTTTAAAAATCATTTTAAATAGGTTGCTGTGAAACATTTTTTTTCAGTCATATGTCACTTTTCAGTCATTATTTTATTTTATTTTAAGGAAAAAGTACAGGTGAGGGATTTATTTTTGGTTTTATTTTATTTTATTTTAGAAGGAAAAAGTACAGGTGATTGATTTATTTTTTGTTTTATTTTATTTTGTTTTATTTCATTTCATTTCATTTATTTTATTTTAAGGAAAAAGTACAGGTGAGGGATTTATTTTGGGTTTTATTTTATTTTATTTTATAAGGAAAAAGTACAGGTGAGAGATTTATTTTTGGTTTTATTTTATTTTGTTTTGTTTTAATTCGTTTTATTTTATTTTATTTTATTTTTATAAAAAATTCCAGTCATGTGTTACTTTTCAGTCCTGGGAGTTATTTATTGCATTTTTGTGGACAAAAGTCTGAGAGAGATACATTTTTAAAACAATATTTTTTTGTGTTTTTCATAGACGTTTTCATAGAAGTCGTGAGGTATGATACTGAGGGTAAACAAATAACAGAATTTACTTTTTGGATGGACTATCTGTTTAAAAGGAAACTTTCTACAAAAGCCAATATGGCCCTTTTAAAACTAAGCTCAGAAACTTCAGCTTCTCTTGGCACCTGTGTTGATCTTGTCATGATTTAACGAGAAAGTGAGGACAGTTCATGCAGAAGCCGAACCCAGTGTGTGGTTTGTTAGTGGAGGTGAAGGTTGCGTGAGGGAAGTGTTTGGGTTTTTTTGGCAATGGCTTGGTGTTCCGTACAGCTTGCTGAACTCAGTGTTTGTTCTTCAGTCTAACCAAAGACAGAAATGCATTACAAGAGACCCAAAACACAAACAGAGTGGGAGAGAAAGATATTGCAGCGTTTGTTTCCCATGGGATTAAAATGCCTCTGAGAAATTGAATATCTGAGGAGCATCAAGGCCGTAATCCGTTTCTTAGTGGAACACTGAAGCTTCTTCCCTCCGTCTGTTTTTCTTCGCTCATCTTTCTCCGCATCCGTCCTCTATATGTCATTCTCTCTCCTTGTCCTTGTCTCACTCTTCTGCTTCCCTCCATCTGTCCCTCTCATCTTCCTTCCTGTTTTTACTTTTCATCTCACTTTCTGCGCTGTTCTCTATCTAACAGTAGTGCCAATTTAATTGTAGGTTCATTTTTATTATAATAAAATATGTATAGAAAATTATTTTAAGTGTTATTAATTAAATGAAATTGTTTTAAATTGTTTTAAAAATAAATAATCAACAAATTTACCAAAATACTTATTACTGTGATTATACTGAATGTGTAATTATTTTAAGTATTATTATTACAATGAAATTCATATTTTTAAGACATTCATTAAAAAACCCCTATAATTTAATTGTTTATGCAGACAAATAAAATCAGTAAAAGTCAAATAAAAAAATAATTCAGTCAATATTGATAAAACAAAATCAATAAAGAAAATTAGAAACAATTATATTAAAATGATAAAATTCTAAAAAGTATTTATAAATATAAACAATTATAAATAATATAATATAAATAAAATTTATATTAAACAAACAAATACTCCACAAATTTGCCAAAAGACTAAATTTCTGTGATCATAATGAATAAATGTCATTATTTTAAGTATTATTATTAAAATGAAATTAATGTTTTTTAAATTATAAGACATTAATTAAAAAACCTTAGATTGAATTTAATTATTGATGCAGACTAACAAAATCAGTAAAAATCAACTAATAAAACAATTTTGTCAATATTGATAAAAAATTCATAATGAAAATTTGAATAAATTATATTTAAACATTTTGCATTATTTATTATAAAAAATTATACAAATTATAAAACAAATGATAATATATATATGTATATATATATATATATATATTGAACAAATAAATCATTAACACATGTACCGAAAGAATAAATGACTGTGATTATAATGAATAAAGGTAATTATTATTATTAAAATGAAATTAATGTTTTTAAATAAGACATTAATCATTTAAACACTAAATCAGTAAAAATCAACAAATAAAATAATTTACTCAATATTAAAAATAAAATCAATAATGAAAAATAGAATAAATGTATATTAAACAAACAAATAATCAACAAATTTTCCGAAAGACTAAACTTCTGTAATACATTTAGAAAATAACATTAATTCCATCTCTCTCATCGTCTCTTTGTCCTTCACATCTCATTTAGCAGCTTAAAATGATGCGTGTGTAATTTTGATAAAATGTTCATGTGAATGACCTCCTTTTCCTGTGAAAAGCACAGCAGCTCCAATATTTGAGTGTGTGTGTGTATATATATATATATATATATATATATATATGTATGAGTGTGTGTGTGTGTTTAAAAGCAAAGCTGATATGCTTGATTTTTAATCCTCTGGAGTTTTTTTACATCCTGCACTTAAAGCAAAGACAGAATTCATGGCGTTTGTCAAACATCCCTTAATCGTGCTCTTTGGGATCCTGCGCCCCCTCTGAGGGCACGAGCGGTCTGTCCTACACACTCAACTGGAGGACGAACTGAAACCGAGGATGATGTGTTTTTCTGTGTGTGTGTGTGTGTGTGCGTTGTTATGCATTCCCACATGTTTCTTTCTCTTTATCTCTCTTGCTCAGTGCACTGAAAAGTGTGTTTAACTGGAATGACATGTATTTGCCCAATGATGTACTGCCTAAGCAAAAGCGGGCTAGGCAACCGATAATACAAACTAAACTAGAATTTGATATTTTCTGAGCAAAATATGTGGGGTGATTGTTCATACAAGAGTACAATACAACAAAACACCATTCTTGTTAGGACATTTGGTCCACACATTGTAGACAAACCCAGACCCGCACACTGAAGCAGACACAAAACACCTTGTCATTTAGCAAGAGCAGATTCAGTCTGGCAGGCGGTAAAGTGTGTTTGTGTGTCATGCACGTTCAGATTAAGCTGCCAGAGAACATCAGCTCCATCTCTGACAGCCTGTAATTTTGAGCTGAGCCTGTCCAGACAGGCAAGTGCATGTGTGTGTGTGGACCTTGTTCTGAAATATGAGCAAGTGCTGCTTGCTGAGGTTAAGGCTATTGCTCACACTTAAGTTGGGGTCACATTTACTGTCGTTCGGCGAATTTTCACGGGCCAAATCCTGTAATTAAAATAGGAATCCATGCAATTGATGGCGAAAGATTTCCCACTTCAGATTTTATAGATGGTCAAGCGAATTTCCTGTGTTCAATGCCCAAAGAAATTTTACTTATGTGACCAACCACTATACACACTCTTAAAAACTAGGGTTCTTAAAGGAATAGTTCACCCAAAAATTAAAACTACCCCATGGTTTACTCACCCTCAAGCCATCCTAGGTGTATGTGACTTTCTTCTTTCAGACAAATACAATCGGGGTTATGTTAAAAAATGTCCTGGCTCTTCCGAGCTTTATAATGGCAGTGAATGGGTGTTGAGATTTTGAAGTCCAATAACGTGCATCCATCCATCATAAAATTTACTCCACACAGCTTTAGAAGGTTAATAAAGGCCTTCTGAAGCAAATTGATGCATTTGTGTAAGAAAAATATCCATATTTAAAACTTTATATACTGTAATCTCTCGCTTCTGCTAACTTCTGTATGCACGTTCATGAGAGAGTGGTGTTTCAATGGATGACGTAGGACGTAAAACAAAACACATTTTGGCAAAACAAAACACTGGTCATCAATTAGAAGTACAAAACGAGGATTTGTGAAAATGTTGGAAAGCCAAGAGGTGACTGGTTTTCCCTTGCTGTAAACAAAACTTGGCTCTCATGAGACTAGCATATTTTTACCAGAGCTTATGCTAGAGATTACGGTTTATAGAGTTTCAAATATTTATATTTTTTTAAACAAAAGCCTCATTTCACTTTAGAGGTCCTTTATTAACCACCTGAAGCTGTATGGAGCACTTTTCATAATAGATGGATTCACTTAATTGGACTTCAAAATCTCAACACCCATTCACTGCCATTATAGAACTTGGAAGAGCCAGGATGTTTTTTTTTAATATAACTCAGATTGTATTTGTCTGAAAGAAGAAAGTCATATACACCTAGGATGGCTTGAGGGTATGTAAATCATGGGATAATTTTCATTTTTGGGTGAACTGTCCCTTTAAAAACCTTTATTTTTATGGGTGTATTATATTATATAGGTTTGGAGTGAGCTCTTTTGACTTGGGTCAGTAAGGGGCCACTCTTGAACCACTTAGCATCCATCTAGGAGCATGAACCTCTCAGAAAATTTTAGAAGTGGCAGTCTAGCATTTTGGCATTACTTTTGTACAGGCAAGAACCGCTTACCTTGTCAGAAAGTGGAAAAACGTATTTTTTATAAAGAAGATTTATAAACCAAAGATGTTTTTCTGAATGTGATGAGCATTCTAGATGTGACCCTGGACCACAAAACCAGTCGTAAGTAGCACGGGTATATTTGTAGCAGTAGCAAACAATATATTGTACAGGTCAAAATTATCGATTTTTCTTTTATGCCAAAAATCATTAGGATATTAAGTAAAAATGATGTTCCATGAAGATATTTTATAAATTTCCTACCATAAATATATCAAAACTTAAATTTTGATTAGTAACATATATTGCTAAGAGCTTAATCTGGACAACTTTAAAGGCGATTTCCTCAATATTTTGCACCCTTAGATTGCAGATTTTCAAATAGTTGTATCTCAGCCAAATGTTATCCTATCCTAATATTCTATCCTAACAAACCATACATCAGTGGAAAGCTTATGTATTGAGTTTTCAGATAAATCTCAATTTCAAAAAATTGACCCTTATTACTGGTTTTGTAGTCCAGGGTCACAAATAATTGTTTTCCCGTATATAAAGCTTTTGTGTATTAAAAAAAGTTCTGTGGATGTTAAAGGTTCTTCAACTACTATTTGTATGAGGGTGTAGTGGCTTTGAGTGAGTTCTTTTTACTTGGGCCAGTAAGAAACCACCCTAGAAACCACCTAGCAGATGCTTAGGAACACACTAAAAACCTTACAGAACTCCTTAGCAACAGCACTCCAGCATTTAAGCGGTACTTTTGCGCAAACAAGCACCACTTACATCGCCAGTAAATGGAAAAATCTGGTTGTTGGTTTAAAGTATGTTTTAAGTATTGCTCGTGTGTTTGACCTCATTTTGAGTGATTGCCTTCGCCATTTAAGGGCCCTTCAGAAAATCTCAGCTCGTTTTGAAAAGTTGCCCCTCCAGGACGTGTTCTTTATGCAACCTTTGCCTTTCCTCTGACAGATGACTTAAGGAGTCTGACTCACTTGTGAGGTCATTTAGTTTTAATGAGCTGTTCAGTTTCTGGAAGGAGGTTAGAGCATTGACGTGTCTGATTTGAATGCACCATCTTCTGCATACTCTGAACTTTAGCTTATGTTTCCTGTTTTGGGCGGTTCGCTTCTGCACATGGATCAATCTTCATTGGCCTGGGATGATAGTTTGGGTTAATCATGGAAAATTATTCTAGAATGAGCAGCGCCGAATGCTTAAAAACATCTTACATGCTCTGCACTCTTTAGTGGTTGTTTTTTAGATGTTAAGTGGAATATAGAAGCACTGTTATAGGTTCTCCAGATCTGTGTTTTGGTTTCCAAATTCTTTAAAGCGGCAGTACATAGACATTGTTTTAAAGTACAACCAATTGTTCCTTATGGAGCTTAAAAAGGACTTTTTCTTAAAGGTAAAGTGTGCATTTTTGTGTGCCACTAGCATCACCTAATAGATCAGTTTGAGCAGCCTGACATAGCAACATTGACTCATCTGCTGTTGTGATTTGGAACAGGACTAGACGGGGTAGTCATTGTAACCCTGTTGAAAACAATAATTATTTATGCAATTCTCTGGTATAGAAATAACACACTGCACCTTTAAGATGAAGTCAGAAGGTGATCTGGCAACCACAGACTCTCTGTGAAACTTTCCAAATTGCTGCAAAATGTATAATTGGAACAATGAGGAAATCTCAACCTTCCCACCAGCTCTTGCTAATGAACACCTGCACTTTAATGTCTATTTGCATCATCCTTTTTGTGTATGTTTTGTATAATTTGGTAATAGGCATAAACTCTGCAAACTCTTCCGTTGTTCGTGATGTTCGCCAGAGCCCGTGAGCTCTGTTGTTTTCCATCCAATACTGTTCCTGTATTGATCGGCTGCTTTGGAAATATTTCATGGAAAGGAGAGGAAGAGATCTTCTCGAAGATCCCGTGGCACATGATCTGACATGCACTTTGTGTTTTTGGCACAACACGCAGCAGACTGACAGATTTCAGCTGAATTAAAAGTGAACCTTTCATCCATTCACTCAGCCAGCTCTTTATGATGAGAGAAAGAGGACGGGATTAAAGAGAAAGAGTTGGACAATATGTGCTTTGTACGCCACTGTGGTGGAGGGTAAAGGGTAAAATGATGTAAGTGTGGTCACCTCTGAAATATTCCAACCAGCAACCCTTATACAAACACACGTGTAGTCATACTGATGCTTTTAGCTAATATTTGAGTGTCTGGCAGCTGTTATCCAAACTGAAAAAAACTGACAAACAAGTCCGTTTTTGAATCCTCAGCCAATCAGAAAACAGTCATTCTGAAACTGAAAGTCAGTTGATGTGGATGTAGATGGTCTAGCTCTCAAGTTTTGATCTTATATACACAGCAGCCCATTTTGTAAAGAAATCAGCTTGTCCACAAATCTTGAGATATTCAGTACTGACTGAAGCTTCATAGCTTTATAGGGTTTATTAATGGCTGCAATAAACAGTGTCAGTGAACATGATGCATTAAGAGCCAGGGGTGAAAACTTTTAAACAGAATGAAGATATGTAACTTTTTCCTATTTTGTTTAAATTTCAAATAGTTTTCTATTTAGTACTGGCCTTCAGAAGCTATAGAAGATACTTACATGTTTCCAAGAAGACAAAATAAGTACAATTTACTCTGATCTTCAAATTCCAAAAGTTTTCACCCCCGGCTCTTAATGCAGAGTGTTTCCTTCTTGAGCATAAATAAATGTTTGGACCTTTTGTAACAGTCATATATAAGTCCCTCAGTTGTTGTCAGTGTGAAAAAATAAATCTCAAAATCATCTCAAAACCTCTGAAATATTCCAGCCAGCAACTTTTAGCTAATATTTGAATGTCTGGCAACTGTTATCCAGACTAACAAATGAGTCACAGTTTTTGAATCCTTAGCCAAAACATCCAGTCATTCTAAAACTGAAAGTCTGTGGGTGTGGATGGTCTGGCTGTCAAGTTTTGATCTTATTTGCACAGCAGGAGAAACAGCTTTTAGGTTGAGATATGGTTAGTTTGATTGACAAGCTTGACCAGCCCATTTTGTAAAGAAATCTGTGGCTTGCCCACAAAGCTGAGATTTTCAGTACTGACTGAAGCTTTATGGTATTAAACAAGATTTATTTGCTAATAAACTATAAAAGCTGTCAGATAATATATTACTGTTTTGGCTTTTGCTCTCCTTTCCTGGAACACATTCAGGTATTGCATGATTTTATATATGATCTTGCATAGGAATGCCATGTGTTAAAGTGTTGCAACTATTTAACGACTCATGTAGACCCAGTAGAAAAGCCTAATTTACTGCCACTTATTTTTTTCAAAGAAAATGCAATGAATCTTGAGGTCTGCATGGATAATTAAACAGGAATTAGGCTTGTAGAAAGTAAGATGTACACAAATACAACATGTTTTTTGTCACTCTTGAGTGGGCTAGAATTCGAACTGTTTTGGCTTGTTTGATAATGCCATTTGTGACAAATAATAGTGTAGCAATGGCCTGAAAGCCATTGTGCTTAGGCACGTACCACTCATGTTTTTCAGATAATGTAAAAATCTAACTAAGAAGATCTGTTTTTCTCTAAAAATTATTTCCCAGTAAGACTTACAGATGTTTACCATGGTGAACTTGAAGTAGAGTCCTGTTGGCAATTTAGAAATGTGGCTGGGATTAGTTAAGAACTTGAATATTTGTTTTCAACAAGTGCAGGACGCAATCTCTCTAAAATTCGTGGCCAAAGGGAAGAGAGAATGAGAGATGGAAAGAGAAAAATGGGCGTTGGAACAAAAGATCAGTACCTGAACACTGGGGCAGGAATGTGGTTTTTAAAACGAAAGTGGGATAAAAAGAGATACACAGGGAGAGACAGCGAGAGAGATGGGCATTCATGCCTTTCAACCTTCTGTTGATGAAAAGCTTCCTTTCAGTGAGACTGTGAAAGAGGGATTAGGGAGAAGTGGATGGTGAGAAAGAACAGAGCATTCCTCTAAACGCTGCCCCCATTCATCCGTCAAAACGCCTTAATTCACTCTCCGTCTCTCAGCGCTGTCTGTGCACTCATGTAAAAAAATATTAAGAAAGCTGATATTGAACATGTAGCCGTTCCTTACTTTCTATTCCTATTTCTCTGTGCTTTTGTCTCTGTGTAGCTCTGTTAACGTGAGAGGTGCCATGCGTGAAAGAAACCCGTGTAGCCGTGAATGACAGAGTAAATCTGCAGATAGAGTAGTGACTCTGACTGAACTTAGAAGCACTGGTCTCAAGAGTTATGGACTTATTTTGCAAGGCTTTGGGCTTTATTTATGGCTGCAATAAATAGAAGTGTCAGTAGACATGATGCATTAAGAGAGGGGGTGAAAACTTTTGAACAGGATGAAGATGTGTACATTTTTTTTTTTTATTTAGTTTAATTTTTTTTTTTTTTTCCCATTCAGTACTGCCCTTCGGAAGCTACAGAAGATGCTTCCCAGAAGACAAAAGTTCAGTTTACCTTGATTTTCACATTCCAAAAGTTTTCACCCCCCGGCTCTTAATGCAGAGTGTTTCCTTCTTGAGCATAAACAAATGTTTGAACCTTTGTGTATGAGTCATCAGTGTGAAAAGAAGGATCTCAAAATCATACAGTCACTGCTGGAAAGGGTTCATATATGCAAAAGAAGCAGGACCAAGCTGGAGGTTTTTACTAAAGAACAGTGGGTAGTTTAAAAGCATAGTTCACCCAAAAATGAAAATTACCCCATGATTTACTCACCCTCAAGCTAGCCTTTTAACTGTTCAGGACAAACAAGGGATTCATGAATAGCCATCACAAAAATGAAAAATTAAAAAACAGTTGTGGGTCTTTGTATTCTGAGTACAGAATTGAGCCAAAATAGCGTACATCTCCTCAGCAAGCCACAAGATTTGAGGTATCTTTCAAGTCTGTGGCATAATTGGTTAAAAAACTGTAATACTTAGTATAATAGTTTTGTTCAAACCCCTAATTCATAGTATGAGCAGTAGTAATAGTGATGATTGCCTTAGCCAGCACCACCAATTACAGACAGCAGACTTTTTTTTATTGCTCCAGCTACCTAATATCACTCTCCAGAGGATTTTGTTGAGAATGCCTTCGTTCATCAATATCAACCTCATTTCCTTTTAATGAACTCATTTTACCTACTAGATAATGCCAGAGCGCTGGCACTTCATTAATCATTTTAGGCAAATAAACAAATGTGGGGCTGCCAAGTGACACCACAATGACCTGACGGTCTGTTTCAATGACCTTTGGCCCACACTTGTATCTCAAAAATGTGAAATGTGGAATTCTTGGATCCATGCTGGAGTTTTTTTTTCAATTACAAATGTGAATTGCAAACCTACTACCTTATAATTTATGTAATTTTTAGTTTAATCTTATTTTATATGTGTGGAAAACTGATGTTTAAAAAGGTTTCTCAATGGCTGGTTGTGACCTGAGTGTTGAGGACGAGAGGCACAGAGTTCAGACTGCCGTCTGTAAGAGAGTGTGAATGATGTGTGTTAGCAATTTGAAAACTTTAAATTGGATTGTACTCAGGCAGAGACGGGGACAGATGAACACTTGTGGTCCCTTGCTTACTGTGTGTGCGTGTTGTTGCGTGCGTCAGTCTGATAGGACAGCCTGGCGTGATGCCCGACTACAGGCTGCCCGGTCGAGCGGCGTTTCAGGCTGAATGCGTCCCAGCTTCCCACTTGACTTCTGCTCTCATTCACATCTTAATTTGTGATGTTATGCCAGTTGACTAATCAATCAAAATATTAGACTCGATTTCTCGCTGCGTAAAAGATGCTGTTGTTTATTCACAAAAATTTTATTTAATTGATATTCGTTGCTTGCAAATCACATCAGGCGAATGGAATTTGAAAAAGTGGATGACTGGATGACTGCATTCCTGGACGTTCACGAATGATTCTGCCAGGAGTGCGTCAGATTTCTTGAGCTAATTCTCATGCTTTCTGATTGCTTTGTGCCAGCGTTCATGCCAGCACTTGTTCGATATCACTCAAAGAAGCACATTGTGGTAAAATATCACATTATGTCCTCACATGAGTCAGCAGCATGGGTCCTATGACTGTTCCAGGCTTCTTTGTGTCAGATTCCCATGTGACGGTGAGACACACACTTTTATGGGTTGATGTGGGCATTGGCTACAATGAATGACCTTGCGAAAGACAAGGAGTTGGCCATCATTTCCTGTGGTATGACGGTTTAAGTATTCTGAATGTATTAAAAGCAGCTGTTTATGCTTCAATCTGTTTTTTCAATCCCGTTAGATATGACCACCAATATGCATAATTCAAAATCAACCACCCACACTAACTCTAAGTTGTAGGTGCTGTTGTAGTTGAAAGAAATGCTCTTGACGGTTTGTCTTGTGATGTGTTAAGGTTTTAGCCTGTCCAGTTAGCGCTTCTGCGCTGTTAGACACCATGATAATTCCTCTGCAGACCGGCAGAACCCCACCACGGCTCCATCCTGACAGCTAAATTATATTTGCCTTCACCTCTCATTCATATCTCCTAAGGTGATGCGATGAATATTTTAGTTTTCCAGAGTGTATTTAAGTCTGCCTGGATGAACATGATTCTTGCCCGCTGGGTGTTAAAATGTTGGGATGGAGTTGTTTCTGTATTGGGGAAACAAAGGCTAGTCAATGTTATTTGAACTTTCTGCATACGAACAGACATGTAACCCTCAGGACACAGAGATTGCTGTTGTTATCCTCACATACACATACACACACATAAAACGGGACCCCACCTTAGGCTGTTGGTGAGATGGAGCGTATCCCACCCACATGGGCACAAAGGAATATGTGTGTGTGTGTGTGTGTGTGTGTGTCAGAGAGGGTACATATGTGTGTTTTGAGATGTCATCTCACTGTGGAGGTCAGGATTGCCTCGTTTGACCCAGCACCTCTTCCTCTAAAGCTGAGTCTAGTTTGAGTTTGGGGCAACTGCGTCTGTGCTCTTGAGAACAGGCTGACAGCTGGCCAGAGGGAGATTTGATTGCTTTGAGGTTGCTCCTCCAAAGCCCAGAAGACTTCATTTAGTTTTAATTCGTGTTTTTTATAGATCAACTTTGACATCTATGTTTTGCTTTAAATTCCTAAATTAAAATAAATAAATTAGTACAATTAAAATAGAAAAAAAAATGCAGGAACAACTGTTGCATTTTGTTGTGCCTTTTATGTTTAGGGCGAGGACCCTATTGGAATTGCTCAGATTCTTCTTCTCCAAAATGAATTGCATTTTTAAGGGCCTAAACATGCTCGGGAACTTGTGAAATTTTGCACACAGGCCAAAAGTGGTGAGAATTTACATCTGATATGGGTTTCAGAATTGGGTATGTGAAAAAAAGGCTCGTAGTGCCACCTATAAAATTTCAACAAAGTGCCTCTCGAACTATGTTTCACATACATGTACGAAATTCGATAGACACATGTAACACACCAATACCTACAAAAAAGTCCCTCAGTACAAAGTCCGAAACCCAACAGGAAGTCTGTTATTTTGAATTTTCTCAGCAATTTTGTGCTGTTTTTGCTTTTTTCAGGCGTTGTATTTCAACGGACTCCTCCTAGAGATTTAGTCAGATCAACACCAAATTTGGTCAGTGTAATCTAAAACCCTTTGTGACATGAAATTGCCAAGATCTTAAGTTTTCATTGAAGGGCGTGTCCGTGGCGGCCTGACAAACTTTGATGTTTCGCCATGAAACAGGAAGTTGTTGTAATTCAGGCATATAATGTCCGATCTGCACCAAAATTTACATGTTTGATAAGAGTCTGGTCCTGAACACATGCCCATGCCCACATTCAGTTATAGTCATAGTGCCACCTTCTGGCAACAGGAAGTGGCATGTTTTACGCTCTAACGAGCTCCCCATAGAGATTTAATGACATCAACATTATATTTGGTCAGTCTACTCTAAACGCCTTTGCAATGTTAAATTATAAAGATCTTAAATTTTCGCTAAAGGATGTGTCCGTGGCGGCCTGACAAAGTTCAATGTTTCACCATGGGAATAGAAGGTGTTGTAACTCAGCCATACAATGTCTGATCTGCCCCAAACTTTACACGTTCGATTAGAATCCTTGCCTGAAGACATCTAAAGGCCAATATTCAGTTACAATCATAGCGCCACCTGTTGGCAACAGGATATGTCATGTTTTACACTAACTCAAACATACCATGTTCAATCTGCTCCAAACTTCATATGTTTTATAAAAATGCTGGCCAGACATGTACATGCCAATGTTCAGTTATAGTCATAGCACCGCCACCTGATAGCAGGAAGTTTGGCACATAAATGACTTTGACATATTCCTTTTATATTTACCACTTCAAATGCATATTGCCCATAGTTCGCAAAGCCACTGGGTGGTGAGCCCGGGTGCGAGGGGCCTTTCAACGCTGCTTGCAGCTTTAATTACTTTTTGAAATTTGATTCCTGATTTTACTGTTTCTATTCGCTTTAATCAGTACAATTTTTATGTTCACCAAGCCATTTTTTTTTGTTTAAAAATACAGTCATAAACAGTGATTTTATAAGAGATTGTGATATGATTGGATATGACTGGTTATGATTGGCTGTGATTGGTTCATGAGATAAATCCTGCCTCTTGTGTTTTTGCACAATCGTGACTCAGTCTGAATGAACAATATGATTCATTAATGGGAAGACTAACTTCACACACTTAGATATAACCACTTTTTTACTTCAAAATAAGACTTGAAATGGCCTGAAAACATGATTTGTAGGAGTTTTTAGTAAGCCATCAGCTTGGTGAAATTTAAAGTAAATCTCTGTGTCTGTGACTAATATTTACCGAGCTTTAATGACCGATGGTCCGAAAAAAAAAATAGTATTAAATATAGTATTAAATAGTATTAAAACTGTTAAAACGAATATTGTAAAATATATTGTTTAGTTGTTATTTTGGAAAAAAATGTAAAATGCTTAAAAACACTAACTTACTGAGATTCATACTTGGGTTTAATAAATAGAAAACTGATTACATTGTTGTGTAAATATATAACAGAACAGTTTTTTTCTCTTTCTGATTTTTATTCAGCAAGGATGCATTAAATTGATCAGAATTAACAGTAAAACTTTACAAAGACATTGTAATAATTGACAAATTGGACAAAATTGACAAAAATCTGACATTAATTGCTTTTTCTTGACTGATGGGAGTACTTTAATGACTAGAAATAGCTGCCCTGGGTTGTTACCAAGATGGCCAACCACGTGACATGACTTGTCTTAAGACATCCAAGAGAGAGGGTGTTTTAAGAGAACATGTTTGTTTGCCTTTGCTCACTGTGTTTGCAATGAAGCGTGACAAAAAACAGTGATGTAGTGTTTTGTCATGCTACACTGCCAGGCTATACCTGGGAGTTGGGAATTGTAGCTTATTATGGGAAAAGCTGCACTATTATGAAAAAAGTTATGCTAATGTGATGCTAATTAAGTTAATTTAACTTAAGCTAAAATTCAGTTTAAAACATTTTTATCAGTAAATATCTAGTTTCACTCTGTTAAATAAATGAGTGTTCATTCTCAGTGCTGTTTAAGAGAAATAATAAAGATATATTCCCAGTAAAACTATTCTCATTTATGCAAATCATTCTTCATTTGATTTTCCTTCGGGTTGTTTCTTCTCTCTGTGGGTGCCAGGTTTGACTCATTCGACCCTTTGTTCGTTGCATTGCGCTTCTTTCACTAAAACTCTGTCTAATTCCTAGTTCAAACACACGTATAGTCAAGTGAGCTGGCGGCGTCTGGGGCGACTGTGAATCTGCTCTCCTGAGAAAGAGCTGACAGATTTCAGCAACAGCGGAGAGAGAAAGAGTGCAAACAAGAGACGGAAACAGACAGACAGGCTGATGCATAGAAAAAAAATGGCGTTGAACAAGAAGAGGTTTGCACTTGCTCTGATCCAGCCTGAGGTGCTGAGATATTCCAGACAAACACAAATCTGTGCATGCGTGTGATTCATCCGTCGCTGGTGACTGATGTGGGTGTCGTGCTGAAAGAGTGAAGAACAGAACGGATGAAAGAAAGACAGCTGAATTGTGTTTCTTGTGCCCTTACTTCATGATGGACCACAGTGTCTGCTGATACATGGACAGATGCTCGAGGCCTTACAGAGTGTGTGGAAAGTTATTTGACAAGTGCCATCATTTCAAACACACTTAGAGGGGGATTCACACTTTATATTTGAATGTAAAAACTTTCTTCGTGTTTTCTTCATGTACAACCTTCAGTCCAAGTTATCCAGTTGATGAATGTGCTGTACTGTACATGTATATTTCAATCAGTCAGACAGTCATTGTCATTAACACACATTCTAAGCAAATGATCTTTATAGAATATGCCAGATTTAGAAACATTAATATTATTTGGCTGACACAATTAATGGTCAAAGTTGGGCTGGTTAGCATGGCCCAGTTTGCCCCTGCTGGCAGATTTTGTAACTACACCATCTGGAAAAGCATATTTATCTATAGATAGGCATTTCAAATTAGCTGTGTATTTGGCAAATATTAAAATAAATAAAATAATAAATAAATGTTGTAAAATTCTAAAATTACATTACATTTTAAAAATATACATTATTTATTAATATTATTTTTTATTGATAGCATTCTAGATTATGTATCTAGATAGTGTATATTATTATTATTATTATTATTATTATTTATATTTAACTTTTTATATTTTAAAATGTGTGCTCCTATTATCTATATCTATGAAAATAATTTATATTTATTATAATTGTCATATATCATTTTATTCTTCATTGGTAGCATTGCAATTATGTATCTAGATAATATTTTATTATTATTATTATTTTATTATATATTATATTTTTAAATGAAATAAATAAAAATACATAAATATTGTAAAATTCTAAAATTGCATTACATTTTTAAAATATACATTATTTGTTCATTATAATATATTATAACATTTTATTCTCCATTGATAGCATTCCAATTATATATCTAGATAATATATTTTATTATTATTGTTGTTGTTGTTATTAACAATAATAAAAATTTATTATATATTTTATTTAAATATAAAAAAAGATTAAAAAGATATAAAAAAAGATATAAAAAGATAAAATTCTAAAATTACATTATTAAAATATACATAATTTTATACAACATTTTATTCTCCATTGATAGCATTCTAGATTATATATCTAATATCTAATATCTTATAATTAATACCATTAATTATAATTTAATTACATAATGCATTTAGATTTTAAAATGAAATGGTGCTTCTTTTATCTATTTCTATGAAAATTAAATATATTTCTTGTAATTTTCATATATTATTTTTCTCTATTGATAGCATTCCAATTATGTATTTAGATAATATATTTTATTTTTAATAATAATAATATATTTTATTTATATATTATTTCACTATTTATATTTTACAAATATTATTTATAAATTAAGTATAAATTTTCATATTGCATTTTATTCTACACTGATAGCATTCCAGACAGATTGTGTGTTTCTGTCTCTCTCTATTCATCCATCCATCCATTTATTTGTTCATTTTATGAAATGTATTCATTTTACACAATTTTACACAAAGTTATTATACTGCATTATTTGCATTTCGCATTGTCCATGATCCAAAACGGTATGCCCGATCATGGTTGGCTGCATCCTCTTCAACCTAGCACCTAATTGGCTTGGCTGGGCAGTTGCACCATGCAAATTGAGATAAGCAGTAATTTTGTGGGTGTGTTTGCACCATTACCCGATTTACATTCGCTCTTGATGAATACTTTCTTTGTAGCTCAGCAACAAGGTTCACTAAACAGCAGACTGTCTTGACTCTCACAGACAGACAGACACACACACACACACACACACACACACCAAATTACACAAGTCCAAAATATCTTGTGCTGTCAAAACACACAAAGACACAGAGGGGATTGACTTCTCCAGTAGTCTGTGTTCATAATGAATGTTAAAACAAAAGCAGAAGGAACGGATTAACCAAAGCCCATCTGTAGATCAGGTCAAGGATCTTGTCTTCTCGTGTTCATTTTTCTCAGCCACTAAATGACCCTTTCCCCCCTTTGTCATGAAAACAAGGATTTTCCTGCTCAATGGGAGTTAAAGAGTTCAGTGTACTGTGTAGACAGTTTGTAATCCACTGAGAACATTTGAACTTTCTGAAATGCTGAAAAAGCTGAAACTGGCATGATTATGTGCACTGTAACATATGACTGTCCTCATTTGCATATCATTTACATATGATTTACATGTTATTTATATATCAGTGCCTAGACCTTAATTACGTTAGACACCATTATGATGAAAATGAGGCTGTAAGGGATAAGCATAGAACTAAAATATTGAAAATTATGTTTAACGCTACTAAAATTGTGCCGTCTCAGACACACAAGTTGCATTGTAATTCTCCCAATGTGTTTATGTCCCAGTGCTTCGTTCTGAATCTGGGACAACAGGTATGAGAAGTGAATCAACATGTGCACTTAAAAGCAGGTTAGTGTGCAGATGTAGGGCGCTGGTGCTCACCTGCTTGGTGACAGTCGGCCTGACAGCTGAGCAGATTAGACTGTGATTTAGATCCATGTCAGTGTCCCTGAAGAACTCTCCCACAGGCAGCAGAGCCCAGCTGCCTCTCACTCACTTTCACCATTAATGTCCTACCACTGTAAAGAGAAAGCTAGCTTGTAGTTAGCATTCAGGACTCCTTCTGCTATAAAGTAAGCACAGAAAATTCAGAGTTCTGTTATGAAACCTGGAGGGCGCAGTCTGATTGGTTCTAACTACTTCGAACTGACAAAATGACATCATTATTCACATGGCGCAGTTGACTGGTTCTTTGTCGTAGCAGCCAATGAGCTTCCTGCTCAACATTTAAATGCTTGCAATAGCAGTTGCACCGCGCTTCAGAAACCCTCCAGCTTCCCCAGCTCCACCTGCTTAGATCTGCTACGGGGTGATTTCGTGTCTGTTATATGTATGTCCTGTATGTTTTCTGTCTCGCTGGTCAAGTTCTGTATAGTAGATATACAAAGAGGCCAAAATGTGTTAGTGAAATCATCTAGCTTTGGCAGAAACATATAAAATAAAATCTACCAAAAATTATATTGCCTATATATAAAAAATAAACACTACAAGTCAAAAGTTTTTGAACAGTAAGATTTTTAATGTTTTTAATAAATTCTTTTCTGCTCACTAAGCCTGCATTTATTTGATCCAAAATACAGTTTTATTTTTACTATTTAAAATAACAGCTTTTTTATTTGAATATATTTAAAAAATGTAATTTATTTCTGTGATCGAAGCTAAATTTTCAGCATCATTACTCCAGTCTGCAGTGTCACATGATCCTTCAGAAATCATTCTAATATGCTGATTTGCTGTTTAAGAACATTTTTTAATGATTATTATTATCAAACAGTTGGGTACTTTTTTTCAGGATTTATAGAAATTATATATATTATTATATATTATTCAGAAATTTTATTTTGCAAGGATGCTTTAAATTGATCAAAAGTGATGATAAAGACATTTACAATGTTACAAAATTTCTATTTCAGATAAATGTTGTTCTTTTGATCTTTCTATTCATTAAAGAAACCTGAAAACATTATACTAGCTGTTTTCAACAAAATTAATAATAATAATAATAATAATAATAATAGATTTTTTTTCAAATTTGAATATTACATGTGACTGGAGTAATGATGCTAAAAAATCAGCTTTGAAATCACAGGAATAAATTACATTTTAAAAGGTATTCAGATAGAAAACAATTATTTTAAATAGTAAAATATTTCAAAATTGTACTGTTTTTGCTGTACTTTGGATCAAATTAATTCAGGCTTGATGAGCAGTAGAGGTTTCTTTAAAAAACATTAAAAATCTTGACTGGTAGTGTATAGATAAATGAATATTACAATGAATAATGTAAATATTTTGTTTCATTTTGCTCTTTCAGTCAGTTGGTTTTACTTTCATGGCAAGTTCACGTAATTTAAATATAGAAGTTGATCTATATAGTTGATTTGTGAGGATAAATCTGAACATTTAGGTTTTATACTGATGTTCTGAAATTTAATAAAGTAAACAGTTTTCAAGTTTTAAAAGTTTTTTTTTTAGCTGATCCTGAAGAACTGCAAGCTAGCTTTACTGTCACTAAGCCATAGTGTCAGACACTGTAGATATTTAATATTTTTGCCAATAATACAAAATTTCCAAGCAACTGCAAAGTGATATTTTCCCTCATTTTTTTCCTCTAGGAAAATTTGTAAACGAACGACTCTCGTATCATCACTCAGTGTTGAATTATGCAACATCTGACAGGGTTTTTTCCCCCTTGTCTTCTCAGCTTATCATATTTTTGTTCGCCTCGTTTCTCAGATCCCTCATTTACGCTGATAAATGCCTGCTGATGAGGCTGCGTGTGAAAAACTGTCCAGTCAGCTACGCTAAAGTGATTTTTTTGCTTGTGATTGTAGTCGGGAGAGACAGATGCAGATGGCTGGATCGGAAATCCAGATTCCTCTCGGCAAAACTTGATGATCTGAATGTCATCTCAACACTACCTGTCTGTTTAACAGGGCCTGCTGTCAGTGGCATGTGCTGCTGTTTTGTATTGAGCTGAAACAGCAAAAAGTGAAGGGAAAGAGGGTTTTTGACACTAAATGGAAAATGTTCCAATTTTACATAACTCTCGAATGAATGGCTCTTGCACAGGTTGGATGTCAGTGACATGATATATTATGGATCACTTGAGTTTCATATCCATCACTGACACAACAAACAGCGCCATTTTTGACTTGAGGAGAAAAAGTCAGTTTAGCAAATGTTTTGCTGCTATGACTTTTTTTTATAGTGTCACATAAAAATGTACTTATAAATCTGTTTATTTATTTTGAATTAAGACATTGTGATTGATTTTTGTGCACATTACTCCCCGAAAAACGTAACTAATTGTGTGACCTAGTTACTTTTTATGGAAAATAATGCATGACATTTCTTTTGCATTTTTAAATATATATATATATATATATATATATGTATATTTTTTGGTGAAATCCCTTCTAAAACAATGCAGGTGTGCACAAAAAATACCCTACATTCAAAAACCCTAAAAAAACCCTAAAAAAGTGTGTTAGCTGAATTTGTCGGAAATAATCACAGAGAGATAAATGCTGTGATCCAGCGCAAGACAGGAAAATGTTACAGTGATAATCCTGTGTTTGCTTTTACACACCGGATCATCTGTCCTGTCTCTCTGCCCACAATGCTATACAGCTCACTGATACTGAATGCCAGTATGTGTGTGTGTCTGTTCAGGCTTCATTTCTAAAACGTGCTGTAATCCATCATGTTCCTGATAACACTCTCTGTGTGTGTGTGTGTGTGCGACAGGAACAGTGTGTGGGTGGGATTTCTGTCTGGCTTTTATTTAACAGTGCATCTCACTAGAATGGGTCACATCTTTCAACTTTCTATCATGTGATATCTCAACTTCCTCTCATCTGTTGCGAGCGACATTATTAAAGCCAAAAATACTCTGATGTGCAAATGTTACTGAGCTCTGATGGGATTTCATTCTATCTGAGATTAGCTGATTCGAGAACAGGTGTGGTTAGCATAGTACAGTTTCCACAAATTTTATTAAGCTAATTTGTCATGATGTGCTCGTCTCCGAATAGTGTGTCCATATTGGCGACACTGAACGTAAACAATGCCACTGAACCGAACAAAACTTGCATATTTTGCTAATTATTGCTGCTGAAAATGGTCAATTATTGTCATGTTTTGGGCTGTACTAATCGGTCGGACCGGGAAAAACATTTGGAGTGCTATAGACTGCCAAAAACAAATCAAGGAGAAGAGTGCAAAAAAACTGTCTGAGGAACAAAAGGAGTTTGTGATTGGCCAACCTGAACCAGGATTTCTAGGGTAAAAATCTTGACAACATTCGTGTTTGTTTTTATAATTTCAGGTCAGGTAGGTGAAATATTAGGCTAATATCTTAATTAATACCACTAGTATGTGTCTATACCACCTATTAACATTAGTTTTTCAAAATATTGTGCCCTTTCCTGCTTACCAAGTTCTTCTCTATATGACTTTTTACCATGCAATCCATGCTGTTGTTTACATCGGAGTATCGCCAATATGGCCACGCATCCAGGAAACTGACCAAATCGTGATGTAAGTGCAAACCCTCTGTACCGTATTCAGAAAGGAAATTATGTGTACTACAGAACCCCTAATAGAAATAAATACGAGATTGGATGAAAGCATTTTTTGAATGTATATCATTGGATAATAGAGTGTTTTCATGACATGTCATCAATTGGCAGCACTGAATGTCAACAATGCCTCTGAACTGAACGAAACTCAGGTATTTTGCTGATTATTGCTGCTGAAAATGGTCAATTATGGTCATGTTTTGTCCTGTACTAATCAGTCGGACCAGGAAAAAGATTTGGAGTACTATAGACTGCCAAAAGTTATAACAAATCAAGGAGAAGTGTGCAAAAAAACTGTCTGAGGACCAAAAGGAGTTTGTGCTTGGCCAAACTGAGCAGGATTTTCAGGGTAAGAATCGTTAGGTTACTTGCGTAACCCCGGTTCTCTGAGAACAGAGCGAGGTATCTCACTATGGGAACGCCCCCAGGCGTGATAGACTATGGAAGCACCAATTGCACCACGTCTGTCCAAAGGACAGACCAATCACAGCTCGTACAAGGAGCCCACCCCTCTCCCTATATATACAGCTGTGATCCCCAAAAACGGCATTCTAAGCACGCTCTTCCCCCGTGTTATGCGAGAAGGGAAGCCTGGTGAGATACCTCGCTCTGTTCTCAGAGAACCGGGGTTACGCAAGTAACCTAACGTTCTCTTTCAAACAATCGCTCGGTATCTCACTATGGGAATGATATAGCCAACTCCCGTAACGCATGCTTTCCGAAGCCGCCTGAATAGACTCGAAAACGGAGGACAAGACTTTAGTTCTCCAAAGAGCCAACTCTAAGAACTGCATGAGCCAATGAAGGCGCAGTGACATCAAGGCGATAAAATCTGATAAATGTATGGGGGGAAGTCCAACTTGCCGCTGCACAAATATCTCCCACCGAAATCCCCTTGAACAGGGCCCATGAGGGAGAAATTCCTCGCGTGGAATGGGCCCTAAGGCCCTCTGGGGACTGAAGACCCATAGATGTATAGGCTAGTTCGATCGCCTCCACCATCCAATGAGAGAGGCGCTGAGAGGAGATCGGCTTACCCTTACAATGAGTGGCCCATGAAACAAATAATTGATCGTTTTTCCTGAACGATCGTGTCCTGTTTACATAAAAGCGTAACGCTCGTACAGGACACAAAGTGTGCAATTTCCTCTCCTCTGAAGAAGAAAATGGAGGAGGGTAGAAAGCACGTAACTCCAAAGCAGAGCAGTTATAAGCTGAATCACTGACTTTGGGAACGAAAGCTGGGTTTGGCAGCAGCATAACTTTGCTGTCATCCGGACTAAAATTTAGACATGCTTGATGAACCGACAAGGCATGTAACTCCCCCACTCGCTTAGCTGAGGCTAAAGCAAGTAGTAAGACCGTTTTCAACGATAGGAGCTTAATATGAACACTCTCCAGAGGTTCAAACGGGGCTTGAGTTAAAGCATTCAAGACCATAGACAAATCCCATGACGGGACCAGTCGCTTCGTCACTGGTCTCAAACGCCTCACCCCTTTCATAAAACGGCCTATAAGAGGGTGCCGGCCCACTGAAACTCCTTCGAAGCCCACATGACAGGCCGAAATTGCAGCCAGGTAAACTTTAATGGTAGAGAACGCTCTCCCATTGTTCACCAAGCTTTGCAAAAAACAGAGAACCTCACTCACAGCACACTGAAAAGGAATAACTCCTTTATGAGTGCACCAGTCCTCAAAGACCTGCCATTTCAGATCATACAGCGAGCGTGTTGATGGAGCTCTAGCACTCTGTATAGTATTTATGACCTCCTGGGGAAGCCCAAGTGCATTTAGATTCAACCCTTCACGGGCCAGACCCAAAGATTGATTCGTTCCGGATGGGGGTGAAAAATTTGCCCCTCTGCTTGGGACAGCAGGTCCCGACGCAATGGGAGTTGCCAGGGCTCTCCCCAAAGGAGCTGGACAATCTCTGCCAGCCACAGCCTCCCTGGCCAATGAGGGGCTATCAGAAGGAGAGATAATCCGTTTTCTCTTACTCTGTCTAGGGTGGGAGAAATTAGACTCAGTGGTGGGAATGCGTATAGCAACACGTTCGGCCACGGGTGTGCCAGCGCATCCACACCCAAGGGTGCATTTTCATCTCTGAGAGAGAAATACAGCGGACATTTTGCGTTTGCTCGCGAGGCGAATAGATCTACGGCAGCCTTGCCGTAAATTTCCCAGATCTGATTCACCACCTGCGGGTGGAGTACCCATTCTCCGTATAACGGGTTGCCCCTCGACAGGAGATCTGCTCCAACGTTCAGGACTCCCGGGACGTGCGTTGCGCGCAGCGAACTGAAATGCGCGGCGCTCCAGACAATCAGCTTGCGCGCTAGATTGTGCAGTTGCAACGAACGCGTTCCCCCTTGGCGATTGATATATGCCACCACCGTCGTGTTGTCTGTCCTGACTAGAACATGAAAACCCTCCAAGAATGGGCGAAAATGTTTCAGAGCTAGAAAGACTGCCATTAACTCCAGCATGTTTATGTGAAGTCTGCGAAACTGAGGCGTCCAACGACCGTTTATCGATCTGCCCTGAAAAACAGCTCCCCATCCCGTCAGGGATGCGTCCGTTGTCACTACTTTTCTCAGAGACACGCTCCCCAACAGGACTCCTGTCCGGAATACACAGGGGTTTCTCCACTGATGAAGAGCCATCACGCACGCCGTGGTAATTCTCACTTTGCGTGCGAGGTGCCGTCGTGGGCACAGATGCCTCGCCGCAACCCAATGCTGGAAGCTCCTCATTTTCAGCAAGCCCAGCGGGACCACAGACAGTGACGAAGCCATCATGCCCAGAAGGCGGAGACAGGTCCTGAACGAGACCATGTTTCCCACGCGAAACCGGGCTAGGCACTGATAAAACGCCATTATCCTCCTTTCCGAGAGCATAGCGCGATATTCCACCGAGTCTATTCGCAAGCCTAGATACTCTATCTCCTGGGACGGGATCAGCTGGCTTTTGGCATAGTTGATCCTGAACCCCAGATTCGTGAGATGAGACGTGAGCATCTCTATGTCTCGCTCCGCGCGCTCCCGCGAATGAGCGCAAATCAGATAATCGTCCAAATAAGCAGATATTCTGAGCCCCTTGTGTCTCAGGGGAGATAATGCTGCTTCTATGCATCTGCTGAACGCACGTGGAGCGAGGCTGAGCCCGAACGGGAGAGTAACAAATTCGTACACTTCGTTCTGAAAGGAAAACCTGAGATATTTCCTGTGCGCCGGATAGACGCTTATATGAAAGTAAGCATCCTTGAGATCGACCGTGGCAAACCAATCTCCCCGGCGGACTGAACGAGTGAGAGCCCCGACTGTGAGCATCTTGAATTTGTACTTCCTTAAGTGCTTGTTTAGAGCACGAAGGTCCAGTATCGGCCGCAAACCCCCGTCTTTCTTTGGAATCAGAAAATAACGGGAGTAATAGCCTCTCTGAGTTTCCCCCACTGGAACTCGTCTTATAGCTCTTTTCTCTAGGAGGGAGGATATCTCCGCTTCTAACACCCGAGCTGAATCCCCGTTTGCTACAGATGTAATAACCCCGTTGAAAGGAGGAGGTTTTACAGCGAACTGAAGCCTGTAACCCCTGGTTACAGTCGCGAGGACCCACGGGTGCGGAGAACACTCTCTCCATGCCTCTTGATGAAGAGCCAGCGGGTTCAGATGAACCGATTCCATAGATGGAGCGCTGGCGCCATCTAGTGGACAGAGAGAAAAACGGCCAGGATCCGTTTGGCCCAAGGACCGAATTATCTCTTGGTTCATTGATATTATGTTTTTGTTTCCCTGCGCCCTCGGCACTGAGCCTGGATGCGACAGAGAATTTTTTATTTGCTGTGAACTCAGGGGCTGAAGTGATTTGTGACAATTCACTCGAGAACTTGTGCCTGAACTCAGCTGACCACATAACCTCTGTGGCCGCGTTCTCCGCACTTGAACTTGCGGGATCGCTGTCAGCAATCCACGAAACTTTGTGTGTTGAGGGGAAGCTGAACTGGCCCGAACACGTTTCTCCGCCCAAACTCCACATCCTCCGCTTCTTCGCGGGTGGGGGAACCGACGTGGTGGACTCGGGAGAGGACATCGCAGAAAACCCTAGGTGCTGCCCGTCCCTCCCCTGCGGAGACTGCGTCCTAGGTATCCCTCCTCTTTTTGCTGGAAGGGTTAACGGACTTGGACTTTGCAGCCGCTGCCGCGAATGACTGCTTTCCCCATGGCTTGACGTTTGGAGCAGCGGGGGGGCGGGCCGACTGCTCTGTGCTCGGGGTTTTCGCAGTTCTGGGCGCATTCAAAAACCTCCTGTTCTGCGTCGGAGGAACAGGCCGAGGGGGAACAGGAGGGCGGGAAGCTCTTTTACGCGGCAGACAGATGTCAAACGCTTCTCCTTCCTTCTTCTGGAGATCGCACCTCTGTCTCATCGCCGCGACAGCCGGGCCGAACAGCCCACTCGAGTCTACAGGAGCGTCGAGAAAATCCAATTTCTCCCTGTCCCCGATACTCGATAGATTTAACCACAGCGATCTCTCGCCCGCGACGGAGAGAGCCATGGTACGGCCGCAGCTTTGCACCGCGCCACGTGAGGTGCGCAGATTGAGATCTGTTATGTTGCAGATCTCCTCCCAAACCGTCGGGTTTGGGTTACCGGCGTCGAGCTGCGTGCCCAACTCCTCTAGTAACTCGGCTTGATAGGCCGTCAACAACGAAGTGACGTTGAGCGCCCTCACCGCTAGCGCCGAAGATTTATAAATTTTTTGGTACATGGAAGCGGTGAAGCGTTCCATTTTCCCAGGGAGGGAGGGGCTGGCCGATGAGAGAGTGGTCCGCCTGTTCGGATGCAGGTGGTGGGCCACTGACTGCTCGACCGTGGGCGGGTTAGAAAGCCCGAGCCCCTCCATCTCACTCACATCGAGAGATGAGTAGCCCTTGACGGGCACGCGATGGGAAAAAGGTTTATCCCATGAGCGCTTCATCTCTGCTATGCACGCCGGCAAAGCAGGGAGCAGTTGTTTCGCCGGGGGAAGGCGGGAAGGGAGCCTCTTACCGTCATAGATATCGCGTTTAACTCCCGGATCCCCGGGAGTTACCGGCCAAGGGATGTCAAGCTTAGCAGCTGCACGCTTACAGACCTCAACTAAGTCGCAATCCCCCACCGTCGACGCCATATCTCCACTTAGCGCGCTCACTGGCCTGGATGCTTGGGCTGCAGACAGGATAGCATCATCCTCCTCATCATCCGGCTCCTCTCGAAGAAGGCGAGCTAACATCTCCTCGTCTTCCTCTTCATCTCCTTCGACCTCGTCGCCCTCCGCCAGCAGCTGCTGGTCGAAAAGCGGTGTAAACTCCGGGGACTCCGAATCCATAATATCCCCCCAGGAAGGAGTATCCCGCAGGGGAGAGGGATGAGCCCCTTTTGCTGAAGAAGGAACAGCGGAGAGAACCGGATCATCTTTGGAAGATGCAGCCACCCGAAGCCGCCGTTCTAGAACCCTGGCCGGCATTACACGACAGTGCGAGCAGCTTTCTGTATCCGCCAGCGCAGTCTGGGCATGCTTGACACCCATGCATGCGATGCACATCGGGTGCGAATCCCGACCCGAGATCATGAAGCCACATGCTGCCGGGCATGAGCGTGACGGGGCCTCCTTCCCTTTCTCCGCCGCAACCTTGGACACCGACATGGTAAGTCAGAAAATCCAGTATTTAGCTCGCCTTGACGCGTTAGCTAGGACAATGCTAATAACTAGCAAAGGAGCTCAGTAACGAGCAGAGAACCCACGACAGATTTTTCTTTTTGTAGATGAGCTCAGTAACGAGCAGAGAATCCACAACAGATTCTTTCCGTTTGACTGCACTGCGTTTAGCAACGTCAACCTTGACGGTACGTTTATAAACTGAAAACAGCGCAGCCTAGGTGCTGAAGGAAAGTCTTCACGGGGAAGAGAACAAGAATGCCGTTTTTGGGGATCACAGCTGTATATATAGGGAGAGGGGTGGGCTCCTTGTACGAGCTGTGATTGGTCTGTCCTTTGGACAGACGTGGTGCAATTGGTGCTTCCATAGTCTATCACGCCTGGGGGCGTTCCCATAGTGAGATACCGAGCGATTGTTTGAAAGAGAACTTTCTAACATTCCTGTATGTTATCATTTATGGTCAGGTAAGTGAACTATTAGGCTAAAATCTTAATTAATACTGCTTGTGTATCACTATTGTGTATTAACTTTAGTTTGTCAAAGTATTGCACCCTTTCCTGCTTACTAAGTTTTTCTCTATATGACTTAGCAGCTTCCACACGTTTTTTCCTTGGTTTAAGACAGCATAAATTAGCAGAAAAAGGTGTTCAGTAGTACATCCGGGTAACTGACCAAATTGGCGTAAGTGGAAACTACGCGTTGTATAAATTGCTGCATCAGGGAGTCGCTGTTAATACGCGGGGCATTTAAATTGGTGTTGAATGCGCTTTCACTTTCACTTTTAGAGATTAGCGAACACTCTGTTTATACTATGGAGTGGCAGTACTTAAAACACATTTTACAAGATTAGATGTTTGTCAGTGGTGCTCAGGGCCTGCAAATCATTCGCCATTGTCCTGTCAGTCATCTCTCCTTACTCTGTTCATGTGGTAAGTGAAACTTATGTAATGTAATGTAATGTAACAAGCTACCGCTAGCAAGCGGCTAACCATGTCCATTTAGTGACTCCGTAGAACGCGATTTTCGAATACGGATGCCAATTTGGTAGACATGGCTCAACGCTAGTAGAAGATAGTTAGGTCTTAGGATGTGTGTATGTGAATGAGTGATGCTATCAGAGAATGCTTCCCATTTTCCTCAGACTTCAGATGCCCTTCTTAATTTCAGTCACGCAGCTTCACAATCGCATTCGCTTGCGGTGGATCGTTAGGAGAAATGCACACCATTGGCAAACTCATTTATCCAATATCTTTGAACACCGATTGTGTTTCGGTATGAGGGCTCTTGTGTTGTATTGATTGGGTGGGTGAAGTGCTAGCGTGTTAAATGTTTCATGTCGAATCACTCAGATAAAGTGTCCCCGGTGCTATCTCACACTTTGTGTTCTGTATGTGAGATTTTTTTCAAACTTGTACATGCTGGCGAATGTCATCTGTTTTACACTTTTTCTCTAGCACGGATTGACCTTAACATGAATCATGATGTTCGTGCAATCTCAGCTAAATAATGTGCTGAAATTAGAGTAATTGCTAAAATGCCCGCTTTTTCTCTGTTGTAACATCGTGAAGCAGGTGTTGAAAAAAAGTGCAGGTGTTGTAAATAGAGAGTTGTAAATTCCCTCAGTGCTTGTTTAGGGTTGCTACTGGTTTATTTAGCAGTTCATTGACATAAAGCAATTTATTTATTTTTTATTTTTTCCCGCCATAAATGCACTAAATTGATCAGAAATGACAGTAAAGACATTTATAATGTTACAAACGATTTCCACTTTTAATAAATGGAATTCTGTCATTTTCTTATGACAGAATACTTTATTAAATCTCATTTTTATTTTATTTTATTATTGTGTGAAATAAATGGCATAAATATTTTAGCATTTTTACTTTATTTTATTTTAAATCTCATTTATTTTATTTATTTTTTATTTTATTTTAATACCATCTTTTTCCATTGTGTGAAATAAATGGCAATCTGAATCCTCATTTTTACATATTGTAAATCTAATTTTTTATCTTTTTATTTTATTTTATTTTATTTTAGTACCATCTTTTTCCATTGTGTAAATTAAATCTTATTTTATTTTGTCATTGTGTTAAATAAATGAGAATTTGAATCATTTTCTCAGAATGCTTTTTTTATATATAATTTTAAGTATTTTTATTATTTTCTTTTGTATTTTGCCATTGTATGACATAACATAATGATATTTTAAATCTTATTTTTACAACTCATGTTATGATTTCCATTTGAAAGAAATGCTGTTCTCATAAACTTTCATTTCATCAAATAATGCCCAACATCAAACTGTTTTCAAATTTCGATAATGATAAACATTTCTTGAGCAGCAATTCATCATATTAGAATGATTTCTGAAGGATCATGTGACGCTGAAGACTGGAATAATGATGCTAAAAATTTAGCTTTGCATCACAGGAATAAATTACATTTTAAAATACATTCAAATAGAAAACAGTCATTTAAAATAATAATATTTAACAATATTACAGTTTTTACTGTAGAAAGATTACAGTACATTCACATGAAAAAAGGCAGGGAGGAAATGCATTCTGGGAATGTGATGTACATAAATGTCCTCCTCCGAGGGGATTCTTTAAGACCGATATCCATAATCACTTCCTCTTGAATGTGGTGATGCTATATAGTCTTCTGCTCATACAGTCTGCTGGCTTTGTGTGTTTAATTTGATGTTTTATCTGCGTAACTGCTTTTGAGGTGAACAGATTAAAGCGAACATTTCCTTCCTCTGGTAGAATTAACTCACTCATCTCTTTTAGTATCTCTCTCACACACACACACACCATACAAACACAGTTAGAGGGTTTTTTGGATTCTCATTCTGTGGTCTAATTGGATTCTAATAGGAGTTTTCCTCCCTAGAGTTCCCTGATAAGTTAATGGCCTGTGAATTGGTCTTTCTTCAATCTTCAGTCTCACTATGTGTGTGTGTTTTAGTGGGCCGTGAGAGACCTTGGAGGGAAAAATACCACCGGCTTTACTCACCATTTTAAATGCTTTTATTAGGGGTCGTGTAAGGTCCCGCTCTCTCTTTTTTAGTTTGCGCTATAGGCAGAACCCAGAAGATGTTTACAAGATGTTTATATGTTTCCAGTTTTACCTACAGAGTAATCTATTTTATATTATCTCTAATTTATTGAGGCGGAATGAAACTCCAGCCCAGCTCACTTTACTGAGAGATGTGCTTTATTGATCTCCGAGGGGTAATTTAGCAAGCACACTGTGAGTCTGAATCGAACAGGAGTTGCTGTGGCCAAAACGCTGAATACTAACTGCCAAAAGATCACAGAAAATTGTTTGCCACCTCCGCAACAGTGTGTGTGTATATATACCTGATGAACTAGGCTGTTTAATAAAAAATTAAAGGGTAAATGATAATGATTATCTCATTTGGAGTGTGTAGTGCATAAATTATGTATCAGTTCATAAAAGCAACATTAGTTTAATCAATAATGAATTAGGATAAATTAATTCTTTCCTACCATTTTCTCTTTACAGAATGCCCAGATTTTTCACATTTTATTTTATTATGTGATTTCCATCATGTTCTGTTGTGTGAAATAAATGGCAATCTGAATCATCATCAACTATTTTATTTTATTTTCTTTATTATTTTATTTGTTTTTTTATTTTATTTTATTATTTTGTTTTATTTTGTTATTGTGTGAAATTTCCACTGTGTGAAATAAATAGCATTCTGAATCATTTTTTAAATATTTATTATTTTATTGCCAAAAATTAAGAATCTGAAACATTTTTTCTTGACATAATGCCATTTTGAATATCATTTTTGCATCTCATGACGTCATCTCATTTATATATATATATATTTTTTTAAATATTATTTTATTTTATTTTGTTATTGTGTGAAATTAATCAGAATCTGGAGCATTTTCTCTTGGCAGAATGCTATTTTTTTAATCTCATTTTAACTTTTAATTTAATTTAATTTTATTATTTTTATATTATTCTAATTGATTTTCCATTGTGTGAAATAAATGAGATTCTGAAACAATTTTTATTGACATAATGTCATTTTGAATCTCATTTTTTACTATTTATTTAGTTTTATTTTATTTTATTTTATTTGTTATTGTGTGAAATTAATGAGAATCTGGAGCATTTTCTCTTCATAGCATGCATTTTTTTTAATTGTCCTACTGTTTTCTCTTGACAGAATGCCTATTTTCTAAATCTCATTTTTATTAGGTTTTATTTTATTATGTGAAATAAATGGTAATCTGAATTATTATTTTTTAAAACTTTTTATTTTATTTTATTTTGCTTTAATGCAAAGTAAATGAGAATCTGAAACATTTTTTCTTTTATCTCAATTTCTCCATTTTCTCATTTTTAGCTATTTTTGTATTTCATTTCATTTCTTTATTGTTTATATTATTTTATTTTTTATTGTGTGAAATTAATGAGAATCTGGAGCATTTTCTCTTGACAGAATGTTATTTTTTAAATTATTTTTTAACTTTTTATTATTTTATTTTATTTTATTTTATCTTATTTTATTTGATGCCACTGTGTGAAATAAATGAGAATCTGAATGCTCTTTCTGTCTGCTGAAGCTAGAGTGAGTCAGTCCACAGCCTCACAAAGTAAATCACGATGAATCCGTCCCTTTCAATATTAATCTCAGTGTTTTTTGGGGTTTTTTTTCCCAGCCAGCCACATTCACAGCAACACATTTTGTCAGTTCCTTGTTTTCACTGTGTTGCGCTGGATGTTAGAGGCCAAACACATTGGTTGTGTGGGTTTCATCAAGTGTTCAAGTGCCTGTAAACCTTCTTGAGCAGTAACATTAAGCCCCGATAAGAGCCGCATTAAATTCCATCTGTTTTCAGTGTGCTTTTATATGTGATGGTGGGAAATGAACTGTGCTGCTGGAGTCTTTCTGTCTCTCTTCCTCTGTCCTTGGATTGGAGAAAAGGCTCAGGATAGAAATGGCTGACAGCCCAGCTCTTTAGAAAAAGAATCCTGTCTCTGACAGTGTGTACTCTCACCCGCTGACAAACACGTGTGCACATGCACACACACACAGTCACAGGTAGACACTTGCGTTTTTTGACACTGACACGCCACGCAAGATACACACACTAATACATACATTTCTATGGCCCACGATAGCATTATATAAGAATGGTGTGGTTTGCTAATTGCTAAAAATGTTTTAAAGAAACAGTTCACCTAAAAATGAAAATTTGCTGAAAATGTACTTACCCTCAGGCCATCCAATATGTAGATGAGTTTGTCTTCTTCTGAGCAAATTTGGAGAAATGTAGCATTACATCACTTGCTCACCAATTGATCCTCTGCAGTGAATGGGTGCCGTCAGAATAAGAGTCCAAACAGTTGATTAAAAACATCACAATAATACACAAGTAATCCACACAACTCCAGTCCATCAGTTAACATCTTGTGAAGTGAAAAGCTGCATGTTTGTATTAAAAAAAATACATCAAGACATTTAGTTTTTTACTTTAAACCATTGTTTCTAAAATATAAGTTATCAATCCATAATATTGCTTTTGAACTATTTAATGACAGATGAGAATAATAATTTATTTTTCACATTTATTTCGTCTAATGAAGAGCTTTTAGTCTCAAAACACCACCTATGGTGAGAATATAAATAAATATTTTTCTATTGTGCCAACTTTGATCTTCTTTTTATTTGATTTTGTTTCATTTGTTATTGTGCCACTGTGTGAAATAAATGAGAATCTGAATTAATTTCTCTTGACAGAATGCATTTTTTTTTTATATCTCATTTTGAAGTATTATTTTATTTTATTTTATTTTGCCATTGTGTGAAATAAATGAGAATCTAAAGTATTTTCTTTTGACAGAATGCTATTTTATTTTAGTTTAGTTCAGTTTATTATTTTATTTTATTTTGCCATTGTGTGAAATAAATGAGAAACTGAATAATTTTATATATGAATTATATTTTTTGACAGAATTCTATTTGTTTTATTTATTTTATTTTAATTTGCCATTGTGTGAAATAAATGAGAATCTGAATTATTTTCTTTAGACAGAATTCTCTCATTTTGAAGTATTTTTATTTTATTTTATGTTTTGCCGTTGTATTTAAATAATTTATTATTTATCATTTAAAAAATAGCAATGTGATGATGTGTATTTTTTAATAATATTGTTTTTATTATTATAAATAAAAGTAGTGTGAAATAAAATTGGAAATGGAAACTTTTTAAAAATCAATACAAGGATTATTATTATTATTATTATTATTATTATTAAATTCCTTTTTTGTTTAGTGCAGTTTTCTTTGTACGCTACTGATTTGCAATGAGCTGGAATGAACATTGAGAGAGTTTTAATATTGAGTGACCGTGTCATCACTTCTATAGTAAGGTATTTGACCAAACGCATCAGTCGACTGAGTGGAAATTTTCAATTACTATTTAGCCCCCTCCACCCCCTTGTCATAAAAATCGTTTGTACTCTGTTACGTAACCGTGCTGTGATGTTCAGCTGTCAAACACACAGTCATAGAGCTGACGCATTCAGAGCTTCAACACTGGGGGATGATTTATATCTGTATACACATTTTTAAGTTTTATTTATTAGAAGATATATTGTTTGTAATATGCAGACTGAAAACACTCAGTCCTGTATATACGTCTGTACTGCACCATCTGCTGCTGCCTTCTGAAACAGCACAATACACAATCATGTATGTGCGTGTGTGTGTGTGTGTGCACCTGGTATTCATCACGTTATGGGGACCAAATGTCCCCACAAGGACATTTGTGAGGTCCCCATGAGGAAACAGGCTTATAAATCATGCACAATGAGTTTTTTTGAGAAAGTAAAAGTGTGCACAGTCTCCTGTGAGGGCTAGGTTTAGGTGTAGGGTAGGTGTAGGGCGATAGAAAATACGGTTTGTACAGTATAAAAACCATTACGCCTATGGAATGTCCCCATAAAACATGTAAACCCAACGTGTGTGTGTGTGTGGTGTTGAGCGTGTGCAGACTCATGCTGCTTCAGAGAGCATGTGTCTGTGCTCAGATCAGGTCAGAGATCCGTGTGTAATTACAGTCCACAGATCACTGCAGTAAACCAGTGTAAGCCTATTATACACTTCTCTGCTTGCTTCTTTCTTTCTTTCTTCCGATCTTTCGCTCTTTCTTACTTTCTTTTGATATTTCTTTCTTTCACTTTCTTTTGCTCTTTCTTTCTCACCAAGATTCTTAGAGCAACAGTCAGGCAAAAACAAAAAGAGATTTTAACCTTTTTCTTCAATGCGGAAGTAAGCCTATGGGTGAGACTCCTGGTTCATTATCCACTATAGGCAAATAATGAGAAGAATAACACTGTGAAGTAAACAGTAAAACTGTTTCCACTACAAACCAGTGTGTTCATAATGATAATACATTCAAATAATATGGTAAAACACACCAATTTGCAATATCAAACAGCAAAACAAACTGTTTTAAACAGCTAAAAATAGCTGGATGTGAATGAGATTGGAAGGCCTGACCCATAAAATTTGCTCTTACAGGAAAAATAAGGTGGATGGCAGATAGATGAATGCAAAAAAGTTACCTATAAAATAAAACACAACATAATGCAGTATAAATATACTTAAAAAAATAAATATATTAAAATATATTTAAAAGTATACTACAAATACATTATTATGTACTTAATAAAAATACCCTGCAGTTGTACTTATGGTATACTAAACTGGTATATTTAAAGTCTGCTAAATTGGAACAACTAATTTTGTACTTAATGCACTTTAATTGTGTTGAAGTTCTGCTGAAGTCCAACTAAAGATATACTTAAGTATATTTAATTGGAAGTATACTTTAGGTATACTTTAAATATTTTGCATTTAAAGACCGATATTATTTAATGATCATACAGTCCTCATCAATACTGACATTAAAACATATTTTAGGTTTAATACTAAGAAACGTGCATTGTGCACAAGTAGTACTCCACATAAAGTTGAATTATTATTTTTATACCAGTAAGTCTCGAACGATATGTCAGTAAATATGGTAATAGACTTATTTAAGACTATACTTAGTATAAAATAAATGCATTTTAAATCTATTATTTTTTACTAGGGAAAATTCTGACTTCACAGAGTTTTTTGAGTGCACTTTCCACACAAATGTTAAGCCGCAAATCAGCATATTGAGTGAATGATATCTGAAGAATCTGGAGAAATGATGCTGAAAATTCAGCTTTTCATCACAGGAATGTGTGTGTGTGTATATATATATATATATATATGTATATGTGTATATATGTGTGTGTGTGTGTGTGTGTATTTGCTGTATAAAAACATGGGTGGATTTTCACATTGGTCTGAACAAAAACAGTAGGCAAACAGGCTGATTGAAAATACAGGTTTATTCTCTGCCAGCAGGAGGCGCTTTAGGACCAGCAGAAATAAGCGGTTTCCCCTGTAACGCCCGTGAACAAAACATCTCTGCGCTCATAAACGCTACTTTATCAGGTATTATCCACCTTATTTTTCCCGTAAGAGTGGGCACAGCCATTTGTAAATTTTATTCGCATCCAGCTATTTTTTGCTGTACAAAACAGTTCATTTTGCTGCTTGATATTGCAAATTAGTGTGTCTTACTATATTATTTTAATTATGAACACACTGGTTTGTAGTGCAAACAGTTTTATCATTTACTTACTGCACATTGTTATTCTTCTTGTTATTCTCCTATAGCGGCTAATGAACCGAAAGTCTTAGACTTACACAGATAGGCTTACTTTCACGGTTAAGAATAAGGTGGATAGGAAAGATGAAATGAAAATGACATCAAAACTTTTCTGAAGACAGTTTTGACTTAAAAACTTGCAGTGGTCATGTTTACTCAAGGAAGTCAAAGCCTTTTAGAAAATCTGTTTGTGGTGGTCAGTGTTGTTATGGTGGTGGGCCGCCACAAATAAATCACTGTATGGGAAACACTGAGACAATTAAATGCATTTTCATTGACAGTCATGTTAATGTTGTTTATTGTCTCTTTCTCTCTCAGGTGAGCACCTGCGGGCTTGTTCTCAGGGTTACACCTGCTGCACATCTGGGATGGAGGAGAACCTCCTGAACCTGAGCCGAAGAGAGTTTGAAACTCAGGTGAAGGAGTCTGGACGCACATTACAGGCCTCTCTCAACGGCCAGTACAAGAGCTTTGATGGTGAGTTACACCTGAGTAACATCATATGATGTCTTTTTCGATCATTCAGTTCGCTGTACAGAAGAATCGGTCCGCTGGACTAAAGCTTGTTGAGAGACTGATGGTTTGTTTGTCTATACAGACCTGTGCTTGATATC
This sequence comes from Labeo catla, assembly GCA_012976165.1. Classification (NCBI taxonomy): domain Eukaryota; kingdom Metazoa; phylum Chordata; class Actinopteri; order Cypriniformes; family Cyprinidae; genus Labeo; species Labeo catla. Next base: position 649,826 of record VONZ01000382.1, read on the forward strand.
TCAGAGCAGCACTGATAAAACCTCCTAACGACGTTAGACAGATGGTCTCTCTGTATGTGTGTGTGTGTGTGCGTGTGCGTGTGCGTGTGTGTAGTATCAGTGTGGATTTCTCACTCGCACTCAAGCTTGTGAGTGTGAATCTTATTCACATCCTTTTACCTGAGTGATTGTGTTTGAAGAAATAGAGATCGAGCTCTGCAGGCAAATGTTTTGACAGCATTAGACTTTCACTTGTCTTACAATAAGGCGTATAATGTCTGTATATATGTTATGTATATAATTCTCTCCCTCTATCTTTCTCTGGCTTCATAAGCGTATCGTTCTCTCTCAGTCTGTGTAGGCGTTTTAATCAGTGTTTTTGCTTTTTGTGTAGATTGGTATGTGTGGGTGTGATTTGTTTTGATTAGTTCTGTCTGTTAGGAGCAAACAACTTCTCAGTGACAAAATCATGCTATAAACAATTAAAATGCATTAAATGCCTGTGTTTTGATGGTTTGGATCTTTGGGGAAAAAAAAAAAACTTATAAAAACAACATATTTTGCATGAAGAAGCTGAAGCATTTCAGGACCATCATGATTTTTTTGCACTGTGGCATTATTTTTATTTCAGTACATTTTAGTCTTAAATTGCCATTGCTATAAAGCAATAAAAATGTCATTTTCATTATTGTGATAATGAGTAATAAAAGCAACCCTGTCTGACGATAAAAAAGTAAATAAAATAATAATAAAAATATACATTATACTGATTAGACATGAGTATTTCAATAAATATTAAATATATTACAATTTAAACAATGTCACAATGCAAAAATTGAAATTTTGCTAAATTGTATTTAATAATAATCATAATAAAAATAATTTAGTTTTCAGTAATTTATTATTTATTGATACAACAACAATAATAGTAATAATAATGAATAATAATAATAATAATAATAATACAGATGTTTATCATTGTTTTTATTATTATAAACAAATGTAGTGCAAAATAAAAATAAAAAAGATGAAATAGAAACCATTTTTAAAGTTAAACCATTTTTGAAAAAGAAATATTATTATTATTATTATTGGCTTTATCGTTGTTGTTGTTTTTGTTATTTATAATAATAATAATAATAATAATAATAATCATTTATTTATCATTTATTATTTATCATTAAATAAGAGAAATAGCAATCAACAACAACAACAATAGCAATAATAATAATAATAATGTGTATTGCTATTTTTATTAATGTAAACAAAAGTAGTGCAAAATAAAAATAAAATGAAAAATGAAATGAAAAAGTTAAACTTTTTTTTTTAAAAGGAATATTATTGTTATTGGCTTTGTTGTTGTTGTTGTTAATAATAATAATAATAATAATAATGTTTATCATTGTTTTTATTATTATAAACAAAGAAACCATTTTTTAAAAGGAATACTATTGTTGTTATTATTATTGGCTTTATCATTGTTGTTATTGTTGTTAATAATAATAGTAATAATAACAATCATTTAATTTGTTTTTAAATGATTTATTATTTTTCATTAAATAACAGAAATAGCAGTACAACACCATCAATAATAATAATAGTCATACTATTTTTTTCAATAATTTATTATTTATCATTAAATAACTGAAATAACAAGCAACAGCAACAACAATAATAATGATGATAATAATAATAATAATGTTTATTATTTTTATTATTATAAACAAAAGTAGTGCAAAATATAAATTGAAAATATGAAATAGAATAGTTGTTATTATTATTGTCTTTATTATAGTTGTTGTTGATAATAATAATAATAATAATAATCTTAATGCTAAAAATGTAACCTCAATAATGTCCTAATTTGCTGCTTATTAATAGTTAGTAAGGTAGTTAATTAAAGAGAAATATGATCTGGACAGTTCTTCATATTTAGAGGTATGATCGAAATCAAAGTTTAAAATTATGCCTGCTTCTAAAGGGGGGTTTGGGTGGGTCTAGCTCCCCCATTCACGAGCTTTGCCAAATATAGCAGTTGATTTTATTGTTGGAAAAGCAGAATATTTTATAATACAATAAAAAGTAGACTGGAGAACAGGCAGAACATGTATCACTTTTATAAAGTCTAGAATCGTTGCTGAATTTGAAGGTTACAAACTGATGAAGTGTATAGAATTTCTCTTTTTTTTACTGGGTTTTTGTACAGATGGTGACTTTGGTACTTAAAGTAGAAAAAAATCAGTGTCTCTGTCATTCTGGAGTTCACAAGTGCCAATTTACGGTTTTAAAACATGTCTGTGCCAGCTCACCTCCAGGAATCCTGAGTGTGTGTCTGTGTGTGTACAAACACACTCTCTCACACACGCATAATGTGGTGTGTTTGTGGTGAGAATGCTTGAACTGTGATTATTTTCCAAGTGCTGTGGCACAGGGAGGAGATCTGGTCAGTGTGTGTTTCCCAGCATGAATTATGCTTGGCACAGTAAGCAGCCATGGCGGATTATACCCAGGGTGTGTGTGAGTGTGTGTGTGTGTGTGTGTGTGTGTGTGTGTGTGTGTGTGTGTGTGTGTGTGTGTGCAGCTATTTGTGTAAGATTTGAAAGACTAAAGGCATTAACAGTGCAATATGTGACAACATTTTGTGTAAACATAATGAAACGGTCCCTCTGAATCATGTGTTCTGTCATAGACATGGACATTAGTTTCCGGTTCTTGCCCTGGAAAAGAGATCAATTTACAGCAAATTGAGGCTAAGACTCTCAAATCATAAATCTCAGATGCTGTTGTCATTTCTACATTGATTTCAGGTTCTCTTTCATTTGTTTCTCTCATATTTTTCTAGTTTCAGTTTAATAGCTTCATAAAAAATAATTTAGAAGGGGAAATTGGCAGTGTAGAGTGGTATAGAGTTTGTAATCTCTTGACTGTAATCTATCTGTCTATCTATCTGTCCGTTTGTCTGTCTGTCAATCCACTGTTCTGTCTCCATCCATCCATTGTTCTGTCTCTCTGTTGTTCGATCTGTCCGTCCATCCATCCATCCATCGTTCTGTCTCTCTGTTATTCTGTCTGTCCTTCTATCCATCCATCCATCATTCTGTCTGTTTTTCATTTTGTCCTTCTGTCTGTCCATCTATCCATCCATCCATCGTTCTGTCTCTCTGTTGTTCAATCTGTCCTTCTGTCCATCCATTGTTCTGTCTTTGTTATTTTGTCTATCCTTCTATCTATCCATCCATCTATCGTTCTGTCTCTCTGTTGTTCGATCCTTCCTTTAATCTGTCTATTCATCTGTCCATCCATCCATACATCCATTCATCCAACATTGTGTCTCTCTGTTGTTCAATCCATCCTTCTATTCATCCGTCCATCAATCCATCCATCCTTCTGTCTCTTTGTTTTTCTATCCATCTTTCTATCCGTCTAGCCATCTGTCCATTCATCCAACATTCTCTCTGTTGTTCGATACATCCTTCTATCTGTCTGTTGGTTGTTCTATCCGTGTTTCTGTCTATCCATCCATTGTTCTGTCTCTGTCTTGTTCAACCCATTCATCCATCGTTCTGTCTCTGTTGTTCAATCTGTCCCTTTATCTGTCTATTCATCCGTCCATCCATCTGTCCATCCATCCATCGTTCTGTATCTCTGTTGTTCTGTCTGTCCTTCTGTCTATCCATCCGTCAGTCCATCCATCCATTACCTATCGTTCTGTCTTTTTGTTGTTCTGTCCGTTTCTATCTGTCTATCCATCTGTTATTCTCTCTCTTGTTCAATCAATCCATCCATCCATCCATCCATTGTTGTCTCTCTGTTGTTCTTTCCATCCATTCATCCACTGTTGTCTCTGTTGTTCCATCCATCCATGTTCTGTCTCTGTTATTGTGTCTGTCCGTCTGTCCATCCATTCATTGTTGTCTCTGTTGTTCTCTCCATCCATCCATCCATCCACTGTTGTTCCTGTTGTTCCATCCATCCATCCATCCATCCATCATTCTACCTCTGATATTCTGTCTGTCCATCCATCCATTGTTGTCTCTCTGTTGTTCTCTCCATCCATTCATCAGTCCATCATTCTGTCTCTCTGTTATTCTGTCTATCCTTCTATCCATCCATTCATCCATCATTCTGTTTCTGTTATTCTGCCCGTCCGTCTCTCAGTTTGGTCTGTCCTACTGTCTGTCCATTCATCGTTCTGTCTCTTTGTTGCGCTGTCTATCTTTCTGTCTATACATCTGTCCATCCATCTGTCCATCCATTATCCATTGCTCTGTCTTTGTGTTGTTCTATCCATCCTCTGTTGTTCTATCTATCCTTCTATCTGCCTAGACGTCTATCTATCCATCCATCCATCCGACCGTCTGTCCATCGTTCTGTCTCTCTGTTATTCTGTCTGTCATCCACCTATGATCAATTATGTAATCTTGTTGTACACTCCTCCTTCTCCTCTTTTACAGTCTGTGCAGTTGTTTCTGTCGTCAGGTGTGTCTTTGATTGGATTTATGTTATGCGTGTTGAAAGGCTTGTCTAGGAAAGCTTATTTTGTCTTTCTAGAATCACAGCTAAAAGTATACTAGAGTATAATAAGCTGTTATGTGTCTGTTTTAGGAGGTTAAGTATTGCTTTCGATGTGTTTTTAGTCTGTGTGTGTGTGTTGGAAACTGGATTCTCAGTAAGGGTGAGGAGATTCTCAGTGTTTAGGAATTCATAAGGAGTGGCCTTTCACTGTAGGGGATCATTTCTGAACGAATCACACACACATTGAAAACATCTGGCCACTTTTAGATATAAAGCTAAACAGCACTGGTAGAAAAAGACTTTCAAATGATGCTTAAACTCAAGTCACAGACCAAAAGATTTATGTGACTCTTTTAAAGACAACAAATTTAATCAAGCCGCAGCATAGAAGATAATAAATCTCTTTTATCAGATCACATTTTTTAATTTATGACATTCTCAAGTGCTTTTGTCTGAATCACTGCAGATTAATTAGTGACATTTTCTTTGCTAAATACATTTATTATAGTCCTGATTTTGAGGTTGAATAGCAGCCGAGCAATTCAAGTGCTGATGTACTGAACGAATATTTTCAATTACAGAAAGTCATTCAGGAAAACAGTTTCCCGTTGGAGGTCACCTACTATGATGTCATCTGCGACAAGGACAGCTGCTCTGTCGCGTGTCCTTATTGGCCATTTCATGTTGACATGCTAATCACGCTGAGGAAGACCTACGCTGACACAGACCTGTGATCTCAGAGACATTTCTCTCCGTCTCTTTCTCCCTCACACACACTAGCAGTTTTATGAGGAACAGTGACCGCCATTTTTGTTATGATTCTGTGTTCTCTCATTTTCCAGAGTGCTATGTTTGCTTTTTGTGTGCAAACATGAATAGTCTTTCTGTAGATTGAAGACATAAAATACTAAGTGTTTTTTTATGTGTCAACCTTCTACTACCCTTATTGCTTTAATTAATATCTTAATATCTCTCTCTCTATATATATATATACGAATACACTACCCTTTAAAAGAAAGTGAGTATTCAAAAGTAATGTCAGCTTTGATCCATTTAATGCATCCTTGCTTATATAAAAATCTTACTGACTAAAAGTTTTTAAAGGAGAACTCCACTTCCAGAACAACAATTCACAAATAATTTACTTAGCCCCTTGTCATCCAAGATGTTCATGTCTTTCTGTCTTCAGTCGTGAAGAAATTATGGTTTTTGAGGAAAACATTTCAGGATTTTTCTCCATATAATGGACTTAATTGGTGCCCCGATTTTGAACTTCCAAAATGTAGTTTAAATGCAGCTTCAAATGGCTCTAAACGATCCCAGCCGAGGAAGAAAGGTCTTAACTAGCGAAACGATTGTCATTTTTTTTTCAGAAAATAAAACTTTTTGTACTTTTTAAGGACAAAAGCTTGTGTAGCACAGGCTCTGGGATGCGCCTCCACGACGCAACATACTATTGAAGCAGGTCGAAAGGTCACGCAGAATTACAGACCGAGTGTTTACAAAGCGAGCATGCAAAGACTAAGAAAGTGCAAGTAAGTTTGTAAACACTGTTTACAAACAAAGGTACAACGATCTCCTTCTCTCAAGTTGTAGGAGAAAATAAGATGGAGTTTTTCGCCATACTTAGTACACAGATGATGAACTTAGACGTGATTTGTAGTAGTGATGGGAAGATCAGATCATTCTTCACATCAGCAAAATGAACAAATCTTTTTCCGAGTCATTTCGTTCATTTTAGCAAAATTTAATTAAAATGTTTCCTGTTAGTTCCCTAACACATCTACTGCTTACACAAATGTTGATCACACTACAAACAAGACAAAACTATAATGCTATAAGAAACAGAAAAGATTCATTCATTGTTAACCTGGGTCTTTAGTCTATGATTAGCTCACCTCACTTCTTATCTGACAAGTTTTCGGGTTTCACGTGACAGCCCCATAAAATGAACGAACAACTCAAAAAACCAGAAGACTCAAAACGGGTGAACTAATTCCAGTACAGAACCTAATAGGATGTTGCACATACGTGACTGAACGAATCACTCCCCGAGATGACTTGTTCTTCCCGAGTCGCATTGAGGATTCATTCAGAATGAAAGAATCGTTCAAGAATGACCCATTACTAATTCGTAGCATCGTGGACGCGCATCCCAGAGCCTGTGCAACACAAGTTTTTGTGCTTAAAAGTAAACAAATTCTTATTTTTCGAAAAAAATGACTGATAGTTTCGCTAGATAAGACCCTTCTTCCTCGGCTGGGATCGTTTAGAGCCCTTTGAAGCTGCATTTAAACTACATTTTGGAAGTTCAAAATCGGGGCACCAATGAAGTCCATTATATGGAGAAAATGGACATGAACATCTTGGATGACAAGGGGGTGAGTAAATTATTTGTAAATTGTGGTTCTGGAACTGGAGTTCTCCTTTAAGCCTCATAATGAAGTTTTTAAGCGTACAGTACCATAGGCTGCATTGACATGTAGATACACCTGTGTGTGCACCTGTGGAGACTTGAGTCGTGCAGTTGACATACATGGTATCAGAAGGAGATTTGGGCCACAGCTGGTGTACTGTCTGATTTAAGAGCCTTCAGGCAGAGCTCCAGAGTTTACGAGCTTCTCAGAAGTAGAGCACGCGTGGTTTAAAGAGCTCCTCTGTGAGCATAAAGCTTATGTACTTTCCAAATGCATGATCTCTGACGGTAGGTATAGACAGATCCGCAGGTGGAGGAGGCGTCTTTGATTGGCCGCACGTGAGTTCAAGCCCTTATCACACCTCCACCTCACAGCTTTGGTGAAGGACCCTGCAACCTTTTATAGAACAAGTGCTGAAAATGTGCATGCTTGTTTTGTTGTGTAAGTGCCAAATTTCTGAAAATGTCATTCTATTCTATTCTTTGTTCAGTTTGGATCATTGTAGGTCAGTGATTTCATTCTATTGTATTTGGCAGTTGTGCTCAAAACTATTCATACCCTTAGTAAATATGATCAAAGAAGGCTGTGAAAATAAATCTGTATCATTAATGATACATGATCTTTTATTTTAAAAATGTACAAAAATCTAACCTTTCATTGCAAAGTAAAACAAGATTCAATACTTTTTCCAACATCCTTTGCCTCACACACTAAGGCTTCATTTATTTGATCCAAAATTTTGAAATATTTTTACTATTCAAAATAACAGTTTTCTATTTGAATATATTTTAAAATGTAATTTGTTCTTGTGATTTCAAAGCTGAATTTTTAGCATCATCATTACTCCAGTCACACGATCCTTCAGAAAACATTCTAAAATTCTGATCTGCTGCTTAGAATTTTTTTCAGGTTCTTTGCAAAACAATTTATCTGAAATAGAAATCTTTTGTAACATTATAAATTCAATTTATAAATTCATTATAATGATTAAAAATCATTATAAATTTTGATCAATCAAAGCATCCTTGCTAAATAAAATTATTCATTTCTTTTGAAGCTTTTCAAGCTTTTGAATGGTATAGTGTAGAATGTTAGAAAAGCTTTTTTATTTCAGATAAATGCTGATCTTTGCATCTTTCTATTCATCTAAGAATCCTGAAAAAAAAAAAGTGTTCATATTATTAAATATTTAAAATAATAAAATTAATAATAATAATTTTAAAAATGTTTCTTGAACAGCAAATCAGCATATTAGAATGATTTCTAAAGGATCATGTGACTGGAGAAGTGATGCTGAAAATTTAGCTTTAATGACAGGAATAAGTTACATTTTAAAAGACATTCAAATAGAAAAAAAACAGTTATTTTAAATAGTAAAAATACTAACTAAAAAACTAACTTAACTAAACCTTGTTCAAAAACTTTTGACTGGTAGTGTGTATTGAGATACCAGTGGTAGTCAAGGTGCTCTGTAATCATATTAATACAATAATCAGTTAACCTAATTTGTTAAATGTATTAAAATAACATTCTTGAAGTATTTCATTTCTTCTGGCTGGCACATAGAGTAAAAAAAAATGTCCTCACAAATACATTAAAGCACTTACACTTTAAAAGGGCCGTGAACTGAGAAATCAAAATTCCCTTGATCTTTTGACATATATTAGAGGTCACTGTACTATAATAACATCCTGTAAGTTTCCGAACTCAAAACTTTGTCATTTCAGCTTATACTGAATAAAATCAATGCCTGCTTCTATGTCACTGCCTGTTTAGCCCCGCCCACCAATTCTTGCATGTAGTGGAAATAACAAGAGGCAAACGCATGTCTATGCAGAAATCAAGCAATGAAGATGGCTCCGAATACAAAAAGACATTGTTCAGTGCCAAGTTGTGAAAAAATACAATCTTTGCACTGGACGAACTTTATTTTTAACGGAGTTTCAGACCGCTTCAGTAAGAAATTGCTCCTTTGTTCACTTAATTTTATCACGGATTCATTTACAAACAAGGCACAATTTGATTCAGGAATTTCAGTAAGATTGAAACTACACAATGCTGTGCCGACTATATTGATTCAGACAGTAATGTCGCAACACACAAGTGTAAGTAACTGTTTTCATTAAGTGGTCACTATTGCTTTGTCTGTTATTACAGATTGTTTGATATGTACCGAGTATTTATGCATCCATCTATGAGGAATGTAGGCTGTCAAACATACACAACTATTAGCCTATCAAAAAGTGGGTCTACAATCGGCCATGCCTATTCAGATAGAGCGTTCTGTTGACGGGGGTTAAAAAAAGGACAGAAAATAGCCTGTTATTTCAAAATTGTTTTTTTTTCTGTAAAAAAATCTTGGTAGCATTATAAGTGGACCTCAGAGAACAGTAATAACAGCACAATAATAAAAAAGCAGTCATGACCCATTTAATGAAAATGCTAAAAGGTCTGTGTGAGAGTTAAAATTGTTGATAAGCATCAGACAATATCATTATCTCACTATAAACACAACAGAAGTCAATGGAAAGTCCCCATGGAGATAAAAACAAATATGTGTGTGAGTTTGGTATACATTTGATTTGAAGGTAACATAAACTGACTAATGTCTGCAAGAGACCAAACCGAACAATTTCGGTTCCCTTTGACGTCCACTGTATTTTTGTCGGTACAGTGGAAGTCAATGGGAACTGAAACAGTTTATTTACCAGCATTCTTTGTATTTATGTCTTTCAGATATCTTTGTGTGTGTGTGTGTGTGTTCCAAAGAACAAAGAAAGTCATACAGGTTCAGAACAACATGAGGCTGAGTAAATAATAACAGAATTTTCATTTTTGTGTGAACTGCCCTTTCAAGTCTCATTCACACCAGGGATCATACTTAACTATAACAATAAAGTTTTAATAAGCATTCTAATTTTATTTGAGAATAGGGAAGTCCACATCACTTCTTTAATAATAACACCACAGAGGAACTATATTAATGGAATCACTTTTAGAACCATTTTTCTAGATGCTGAACAATGAAATCATTGACAACCAAGCAGAATCCACCCAACTTTAAAGGAGAAGTCCACTTCCAGAACAAAGATTTACAAATAATGTACTTACCCCCTTGTCATCCAGGATGTTTGCGTCTTTCTTCAGTCGTAAAGAAATTATGTTTTTTGAGGAAAACATTTCAGGATTTTTCTTCATATAATGGACTGATATAGTGCCCCGAGTTTGAACTTCCAAAATGCAATCGGCTTCAAACGATCCCAAATGTGGTTGTAAATGATCCCAGCTGAGGAAGAAGGGTCTTATCAAAACAATTGGTTATTTTCATTTTAAAAAATACAATTTAAATACTTCTTAATCTCAAGCGCTCGTCTCGCCTTACTCTCCCTGAATTCTGTGTATTCTGACTCAAGACAGTTAGGGCATGTCGAAAGACTCCAATCGTATTTTCTCCCTCAACTTCAAAAATAATTTCAAAATCATCCAACCCAGAAGCACCAACCCAGTCTTTGCAAAGTGAACATGCAAAGAAGATCAAACACCCTTAACAAAAAAGCTAAAACAGCGATATAGGACGATTGTGAACTTGCAGGAGAACATGAGATGGGAGTTTTTCGACATTTTACTGCATTTAAAGGAACAACCCCTTAGAACAGTGGTTCTCAATCCTGGTCCTGGGGGCCCCCTGCTCTGCACATTTTGCATGTCTCCCTTATTTAACACACCTGATTGAGATCATCAGCTCATTAGTTCAGTTCATGGATCTCTCTCCTAATGAGTTGACGATCTCAATCAGGTGTGTGAAATAAGGGAGACATGCAAAATGTGCAGAGTAGGGGGCCCCCAGGACCAGGATTGAGAACCACTGCCTTAGAATGAGATGATTTTTGTAGAGCTGATTTTGGCAAGGTAAAAAGGGTGTTGTTTTACAAAACCATTGAGAATTTTTAATTGAAGTATATTAGAGACTTTTCATTAAGACCCTAAAGAATCATATCAACTTGTGGAAAATGGGCATCCGATGACCCCTTTAATAACTCTATATGTGACCCTGGACCACAAAACCAGTCAGACGCGAATGAAACGTTAAGCGCGAGTGATTTACATGTTAAGCCAATGCAAAGACGCGATAGACATCCTGCGGCGTGATTCGCGCGAATGAGGTGGTGCGTTAACCAATCAGGAGCTTGCCCTAGTAGTGACGTGATTACAACGTAGCGAGGGGAGGCAGAAATCCGAAACAACAATGGAGGACAAATTCATTGTCGCTGTACGATACATCTTCGTACTTTTATAGAAACAGGAATAAAAAAGGATCTTGCTTGGAAGAAAGTGAGTGAGGAGGTCAGACAATCTGGTAAGTTGTAAAAAACGCTCTTTGCTCAATTTGAGTTATGTACATATTGATGGACTGATCTGATGGACCCGACCCAGACGCGGCGCCGAACGAGTCTACGCTGTTTTTCAGCCTTCCATAGCACATAACGCCTCTTAACAAAATCTATGTCAGCCATTTCGCAACGAGACTGGAGCTGTCTGGCAAAAGCCCCTCCCATGACGTGAATTTGCGTCCTCTGTGAAGTGAATTTCATGTGAGAATAAAGCAAGTCAACTCAAAATGTTCAAGCGTCCAACTACGCGCGAATGGCGTGATTTATTCGCGCACGTCGTGTCAGGTGCGAACGCACCGTAAGGGTCCATTTTTTGAAACTGAGATTTATACATCATCTGAAAGCTGAATAAATAAGCTTTCCATTGTTAGGGACAATATTTGGCCGTGATATACAATTATTTGAAAATCTGGAATGTGAGGGTGCAAAAAAAAATCAAAATATTGAGAAAATCACCTTTAAAGTTGTCCAAATGAAGTTCTTAGCAATGCATATTACTAATCAAAAATTAAGTTTTGATATATTTGCGATAGGAAATGTACAAAATATCGCCATGGAACATGATCTTTACTTAATATCCTAATGATTTTTGGCATAAAAGAAAAATCAATAATTTTGAGCCATACAATGTATTGTTGGCTATTGCTACAAATATACCCGTGCCACTTATGACTGGTTTTGTGGTCCAGGGTCACATATTAGAATAGAGAAGTCCACACCACAACTTATAATAATAACAATAACGTCACACTGTCGGCACAAGACCACGGGAACTTTTGGCCAGAGGAGAACTGGCCCCCCGACTGAGCCTGGTTTCTCCCAAGGTTTTTTTCTCCATTTGTCACCGATGGAGTTTTGGTTCCTTGCCGCTGTCGCCTCTGGCTTGCTTAGTTGGGGACAATTTCTCTTAACACAATATTGCATTTTATTTTATTATTTTTGATTAACTACCTTTACCTAAAATGTGAGTGTTTACTGTTGCCTTTGGCATTGTTGATGTACTGTTTCCTATTTAATACTGTACAGCCGCCTTGTCACAATTCTGTATTGTTAAAGGCGGTATATAAATAAAGGTGACTTGACTTGACTTGACTTGACTTTCAGAACAGTTTTTCTAGATGCTGAGCAATGAAATCACCGACACCAAAGCAGAATCCACCCAGCTTTAAAAAGCTCAAGCATTCAAAGCAGCAGGCGACAAAACTGCAGCACCCACTTATAATAAGCAGAATGTTATAGTTATGGTTATAGTTGTTGTTCCTGGTGTGAACTGGCCTTTAGTTGTTATAGGCTAGCAAAATATCGTAATATTTGTCTGGAAAATATTACATTGTTGAAAGGTCGTCGCTAATACAGCTTCAAAGCTCTGTGTGTGCGTGCATTCATTTAAAATATTGAATAAAATGATGGAGGGCTGGCGTTCCCTTAATTCAGTCATTCAGCACTTTGTCAGAATGCACAAATACAATTACATGTAATCACAATCAAATCCCTCTCTTCTTTCATCCCTTCCTCTCATTCCATCACTCTGTGGTCCCCAGCTGCTTGTCTCTCCATCACGGGCTCGGCCGCAAATTAACAGCCCGGCCTGTTCTGTTACGATGCCGCTGATATCATTACGCCCGCACGCCTGTCAGAGAGATAGATGGCGGAGAGGGAGAACGAGAGAGAGCGCAAAGACGGGTGTAGAGAGGGGGTGGAGGGTCAGAGGAGTGTGACAGGAATATAAAGAACTGGGTATCTACCTTTTATAGCCTTCCTTTTTTCTTTTTGTGATATCGGTTTCTCTATATTCCTAAGTCGGGATGTTTCCTCACCTCATAAACTGAACCCATAATCCAGGATTTAAAGGTATAGTTTACCCTAAAATGGAAATGGAAATCTCATTTATGCATGCTTATGTTGTTCCAAATCTGTATGACTTTATTTCTTTTTTTGGAGCAATGCTAATGAAGATGGTTTTGAAAACCAAGATTTTTAAAAATACACAAAACTCTGAACTGCAAATAATCAATCAATCAAGATATTTTTGAAAATCTCTATTTAAGTAATTAAAAAAACGCACTAAAAAAGTAATATTGGTAAATATTATTGCAGTTTAAAATAACAATGTTAATAATAATGTTTTCTATTTTATTGTTATTTTGATTTTAAAATGTAATTTATTCTTGTAATTTATTGTTGCAAGCTGCAACCATTTTATTTTATTTTTTATTTTTTTGTGGAAATCATTATTGTTTTTTCAGGATTTATTTTATTTTATTTTATTTTATGTATTTTTTTTTTTTTTTTTTAGGATTTTTACATTTTATTTTATTTTTTGTGGAAATCATGGTACTTTTTCAGAATCTATTTGTTTTATTATTTTATTTTATTTGTATGAAAATCATGATACTTTTTCCAGGGTATGTTATTTTTTTGTTTTATACATTTTTTTAGGATTTATTATTGTATTTTATTTTGTGGAAATCATGGTACTTTTTTTTTTTAAGGATTTATTTTATTTTATTTTATTTTAATTATTTTTGTAAAAATCATGATACTTTTTCCAGGGTTTTTATTTTATTTTATTTTATTTATTTTATTTTTGTGGAAATCATGATAGTTTTTTTCAGGATTTATGTTATCATATTTCATTTTTGTGGAAATCATGATACTTTTTTCAGGATTTATTTTATTGTATTATTTTTTTTGTGTGTAGATTTATTTTTTATTGTATTTTATTTTTGTGAAAATCATACTTTTTCAGAATTTATTTTATTTTATTTTTGTGGAAATCATGATACTTTTTTCAGAATTTATTTTATTTTATTATATTTTTGTGGAAATCACAATACTTTTTTCAGGATTTATTTATTTTTTTTTTTTATGGAAATCATTATAATTTTTTCAGTTTTTTTTTTTTTTTGATAAATATATAATTAAAAAGAACACCATTTACTTTAAATCGATATCTTATATAAAAACATTATGAATGACTTTACTGTCACTTTTGATCAATTTAATTCAACAGTTCTCAAACCTTTTTGGTCACGCCTCCGTTTAAACCTTTAAAAAAGCTGGCGGCCATTAAAAAAATAAGCCATTAAAATAATCAATATTGATATGAGTCATATACATTTTCATTTTCATTTAACTGGATACATATTAATGTGGGAGGAACAATGAAACATTGAGCTGTGTTTACAGTGAAATTAATTTATTTTTTATGTATTTATTTCTTAAATACATTGCCATGCCTTTTTAACGCAGAAAGAACAAATACGCAAGATTTGTGCCATGTTATGATCCTAAAAACCATTTGGAGTGAAAACAGAGTCATCTGGATCAGTGTAACACACTTTGAGGACATTTTATTGAAATGAAAATAAGAAAAGTGAGAAATGTCCATGAAGTGTCCATCGAAACATCAATAGAGAAAACGGATGTGGGGTCCTCATAGTGCGGGGGGACGTGAATGTGATGAGATTTAGACAAGAGTCCAGTAACAATAGTTTCATCAAAAAAATGCAGCTGTAAAAACCAAAAGGCCAGTGCTCTGTTTAATTTAGATATTTTGAAATGCTTCTTTGAGTCTGTTTTGCTTGGCCATTTCAACAGCATGATTAATTAATCAAAACATTAATCAGATGTAGGGTACAAAAAGGTCTTATTTACAGCACACCGCTCTGTATTTCATCATGAATGTATTAGTACAGACATAATCCCATTGGTGCAATGTCTCTGGCTTTGGAGAAGCGGTGTAGGTTTTAGAAAGATTAATTTTGACCTGGTTTGGGTTCACCGTTATGATTCGTTGTGCTTCTGGTGTGTGTTATAAATGTACAGACCCACGGCTGAATTTATATACTGTTACATTCACTTTCTTTCTGTACTTGAACAATCTCTCATGAGTAATGTGGGATTGACTGATGTGTGACCGGGTTATTGTGAGCTTATGATTTCACTGTATTACATAACAAAGCTCATACTGATCGACTTTCCCTAGGAAATCTTTGCATGTGTGTATGCATGTATGTGCATGTATGTGGGCGTGGAAAAACTCATTCATATTTCTCATTACTTTTCATTGTGTTACTGCACAAACTACACAGCTGGCTGTTGTCTAGCTATTGAGGAAGGATGCAGTTTTATCTATAGATTTGTTCCAGTTTGCCTTGTGAGTTAAATTACTTAATATAAATGTCAAGAATTATTTTGGTACATTTCCTTTCTATTTCACAGATATAGTGCCTCATCCAAATTAGATTTATTATTATTATTACATTTGTAAAGAATTAGCATTTTGAGCACTATTATTATTTATTAGTAGTACATGTTTATGTTATTTGTTGTACTTAAATGTAAATTTATCTACTCATAATTTTAAAATAAAAACACTGTATATATATATATATATATATATAAATATATTTTATGTGATATATACTGATATATATTATTATTAATTATATTTTTGTAGTGCTAGGCAACGATTAATTGCAATATATTATGCACATAATGTATGTGTGTGCACTGTGTATATTATGTATAAATACACAGTTTAAAATATCAATGTTAATAATAATGTTTTCTATTTTAATATATTTTAAAATGTAATTTTGTAGTTTAATCTTGTAGTGTATTCCAATGTTGAAAACACTTTTTGCTGTTATTATTTTATTTTATTTTATTTTATTTTATTTTTTTGGAAATCATGATCTTTTTTAGGATTTACTTTATTTTATGTTTTATGTTATTTTTGTGGAAACAATGGCACTTTTTTTAGGATTATTTTATTTTATTTTTGTGGAAATCATGATACTTTTTCAGGAATTTTTATTTTGTTTTTTTATTTTATTTTATTTTTGTGGAAATCATGATACTTTTTTTCAGGAATTTTTATTTTGTTTTTTTATTTTATTTTATTTTTGTGGAAATCATGATACTTTTTCAGGATTTATTATGTTATTTGATTTGAATGGAATTAGAAATACTGTGTGTGTGTGTGTGTGTGTGTG